>PVJH01011390.1:0-69171 GCA_004026705.1 Nesogale talazaci
CTACTCACCCCTCCAGACTAGTCCCAGAATCCCTCCTGCTCAGAAAGAGACTGCCCAGGCCACCTGAGTATGGGCGCCATCCCCGGGTTCCCTGTCATTATATGGCATGTGGAGCTCCTCGGGGAACCAGGCTGAGTTCACAAAGAGAGGAGAAAGTGGCAGCCCAGCCTCACTGGCCCCCGGCAGGTGACCAGGGACTGGGAGTAGGTTACTCAAGACTGGAGCCTTGGGCATCCTCAGCAGAAGAGCACACTATCCAGGATGTGTAGGTTACTCAAGACTGGAGCCTGTTCAGCTTGGGCTGAACAATGTTCCAAATAACATCTGTCCTTATGCCTCCGTCTCTTCTGAGCCAAGGTGGCAAAGCGGCCCTACTACTGGGGCCCTCGCTGACTTGAGTTATAGCTAGTGGAGGCATCTTAGCGGAGGGTTGCTGACCCAGGAGACCTCTCTCCTTGGGAGACCACTGCCGGGAGGGTCACATCTTCTGGATCCCCATGAGATGGCAGAGAAATGGAGGATTGGGATCAACCTTCATTCCAGACCCAAACTCGGATACCACCTGGCCACCTGCTCTGCTGCCCACCTTCCCTTCTCTCCAGCAGGCCCATCTCAGCACGTCACCAGAGGGAGCCTCTCCAAATGGGTGGAACACCCCACTGCATTCTGAGTAACAGCCAGGGTTCTGTAACCGCACCACGGGCTTCATCACACCCACCTCTCAGCCTCTCCATCCCGGTGCCCTGGCCTTCTGGCTGTTCCTCAAATGCTCAATCACACTGGACTCCAGCTCCAGAGCTTCCCCCCTCCCCCAACCCCCTGATGCCACGAGACCCAGGAATCTCTGTTGGTTCAAAGCGCCCTTGTTCTTGAACCATCTGGCCTCTCCATCTGAAGCTGTCAGTCAGTTGCAGTCAAGCCAGTGGTGGGACGCATTGCAACTTATCCGCACAGCAGAACGAAGTGCTCTCTGGCCCTGTCCTCTGCCCAGGGTCAGCTACTGATCTGCTGCTTGCGACTCACCAGGGTTTCCCGTGCCTGGCTTCCAGGAGGACATCGACCAGTTCATCGTAGCCCACCCACCCACCCAACCCCATCACAGCCACACAGAAGACTCCCTGGGTGGTGGCTGGGCAGGATTTGATTGGAGGGTGTCCCCATAGAAGGTGAGCATTCCAGCATGGAACTGTCTGTGCAATCCAAGCTTAGGTCCCCACCCCACCCTCTTTGTGTTTCTCCTTAGCATGTTTCATCGAAGCAGGAGCCAGTGAGTGCCTTTGTTTCTCTGGTCTATTATTTATCTCTTCAACCAGAATGAACACCTGGTAAAGGTAAAGATTTGTGAGAGTTTGCTTTTTCATTTCTAACTCCTCAACGTAGCAGGTGCGAGCTACATACAAGCTCTGCTCTAAAGGCCAGGGATCTGTCTCAGAGCTTGCTGAAAATCACTTGCCCCAGCCCTAGTGTTAGCAAGGTAACACTAGTTACTAGGTCCTCATGGTAAACCAGCTGCCAGAGAGTGGACTGCAACAGATGGCAGCCTGTCGTGGTCAGAAGATTTTATGCTAACTTGACACTCCTGGTTAGGGGTGAAATCAAGACCTGTCAATCAACCTGATGCTGTATCCTTGGGGGTGTGGCCTGATCCCTTTACCTTCCTAGTTGCTGCCACCCTGAGAGCTGCCAGAGCCCTGTCTTGTTTCTACCACTTTGGATACATGCAACTTTGCAATACACACCAACCTCTGATATTTCCACATTCTGTATCCTTGCTTGTGGTCCCATGAATCTGAAGAGGACTAGTATTGATGGACTTGAGTTGAACTGGGCTGGGATGTTTTCTTGATATATAATTAATTACTTCTTGATATAAAGTTCTTTTTTTAATATATTCTTTTTTTTTTGGATTTGGGGGCATCACTGCCTCTGGTGGTGGGAGTAGGAGACCCAACCTTGCTGCTGGATTTGAACCTCCAACCCAGTGGGCTGCAGTCCCGTGCACAACCACTACATCACCGGGGCTCAGCCCAAAGTTCTTTCTTATACATATATGAGTGTCACTGGATTTGTTTCTCTAGTCAACCTGGCCTAACACATGATCCCCAGATATGTCAGGGGAGAACTGTGTTCCATAGTGTTTCTTGCTGGTGGCCCCTCCACCCCACTCCCCAATAAACTTTACTCACCAATCCTTCAGAAGGAGATTGTAAACTTTTCTTCCAAGGTGCCTCTGGATGGACTTGATTCCCTGACCCTTTGTTCACAGTTAAGTGTCTTAACTGCTGGCTCTACCATCTCCTAATACCCACCACCAAGCCCTTAGGATGGGATCACATTTTTGGAACCTTCCCAGGATAAACCAAATGATCAGATGGAGTCATCATTATTCTGTGTGATGCTCCTTTGTAATTATAATTATAATTTGACGTGTAATGATCCATTCCCCCAACAGTAATTGCTGGCCTTGGGTGCACTGACTGTGCAAGGGCTCATGTCCACAGAAGCTGTCTCTGAGGGGCACAAGCAGGTCGGCTCTGCCAAAAGGCCCAGGGGCTGGGCAGTTTCCTCTCTATTTCTATTGGTTTCACTAAAGTTGCTTGTGGAAAGAAGAGCAGAGACCCTAGAAGGGGCAACTGTGCTATCTGCCAGAATGGTCTAGTCTTTCCCCTACTCCAGGGTTTGCCTGAATTTGGACACTAGAAGAACTAAGAGGATGGTAGACACAGAGGGCACAATGGAGTCTGTGGTCCTGAGAGGTAGCTAAGAGCCGGGTCTTCCAAGGAGTCTCCAGGGGAGTCACTTTCCATCTTGCACTTCAGTTTCCACCCCATCAGGTGCCAGCTCTTGTTGGGTGAGCCTTCCAGTTCTTCTGCACTGACTCCCCAGGCCCCAGCTTCGCCTCCTGGCAGACCTTGCGTGAGCCCCCTTCCTCTTGCTGATTCTATCACAGTGAAGTTGGAGTCTGTGTCAACTAGATAGTCTGTAGTGACAGTCAAGGTAGGAGCCCAACCTATCAATAAGGTCGAAGCCTGATGACATCTCCTTGCGGGTGTGGCCTTTTGTATAAGAGAGAGACGGAGCAGAGTTGAGTTTCTTTGGCCTTCCCCCTTCTGCTGGGGCTGGACCCTGCGTCAGGTTCCCCTCCCAACTCTTATTGAAGGGCCAGCCTGTCCCAGGACCCGTCAGTGGCCGACAATGGTGCATTCATTCAGCTGACTTCAAATTCATTTACCTCTGTATCTATCAGCTACACGAGTCAGGAGAAGCCTAACTTAAATTGGCCTGGCCTATGTTTATAACTCTTTCTATACACAACTATGTACAAGTGTCACTGGTTTTCCTTTCTCCAGAGAGCCCAACCTAACACCCGCACAAGTCAAACCCAAGCCAAACTCACTGCCCTTGAGTTGCTTCTGATTCAGAGCAAGTGTATTGGACCAAGGAGAATTGCCCTTGAGGCTGTGACTTTTCATAGGACCAGAAAGCCTCATCTTCCTCCCCAAGGGTGGCTGGTGGATTTGAACTGCTGATTTTGAGGTCAATGTCCCAAGTCATAACCCACTGCACTGTGAGGTCACCTTACATGAGTGCTTCTGTGTGAGGTGCTGGCAATGTCCCTCTGAAATCAAGGCAGTAGCCCCGCCGGCCAGATCTCTGTAATAGCTCTGCCACCCTTCAGGAAAGTCCCTGGCAACCATGGTCAGTTGACTTGAGAGCCCACGGTGGTGAGAAGTTGCTGCATCCAGCCTTCATTTCTATTGATATGCCCCTGGCCATTTCTCTGGCCAGGAGAATCCTCAACATGGGTTCAGTTGATTCTTATTCAAATGGACAGGAGGAGGCAATGGGAGGGCAAGGCCAAAGCCGGACCTCGAGGGAACTCAGAGGACCAACACCAGAGTCATCGCCTGGCCCATGGCACGTCCCTGCTCAAGGCACGCCCCTTCCATCTGTCAGCCTGAAGCTGAGCAAGCAGCAGGGTGGAGTTCAGAGAGACCTCTTCAGCTGAAACACACATTTTTCAAGGTTGAACTCTTGCCTGCATGAACTCTGTCTCCTTGGCTGTGAGACCTGGCGAGAGTTACTCAGCATTTTCATCAGAGGTCCTAGAGAAACAGGAGGTCAACTCATCATGGATCCCAGGCTTTCTGGAGTCACTGAATTGAAGCTGGATGAGCATCGCCCCCACAAACTCTATCATATATATATATATATATATATATATATATATATATATATATATCAAGCTGTCAAGTAGGTCTGCCTCCTACACTGCACTCTTTCACAGCATGACTGATGTGAGATCAAATTGACCAGGGAAGCTCCAAAGACCTGACGGCAAGCTTAGGACAGCAAGGTTAAGACAATGGCAGGAGCATGACATAGGAAGGGACAGTGAGGATGGTGGCGCCATTGGAAGAAAGTAACTAATGTCACTACATAAATGGGAATCACATTTGTAGAGATGGTTGAAATGATATAGCTTTGTATATTTCCACCAAAGGCAAATGAATGAAGGAATGAATGCCCATGGTATTCCAGGAAGGAGAGAAAGATGTCTTCCCTGCCGAGATGAGACACCTGAAACCTGCTGCCCTCAGCTTTAGCCCATGAGAAACACAACAATGGAAACAAGCAACAAGGGCACAGCTATAAGAGTTGCAAAATTCCTACCCATTTTGCCTCTTTTTCCATTTGGCCCCCTTTCGCCTTTCAGGCCCTGGGGACCAGGCTGTCCATCTGAGCCATTGTATCCTGGAATGCCATCCACTCCCGGAGGGCCTGTATCAAAACACAAACAAGCAAGGACATTTCCCCCACATGAATCCCTAAAGTGAGTGTGATTTCTCCACTTCTGTGTCTCCTTCTCCATCTTTGCCGTCCCTCCCCTCAGCCCTTCTCAGCCATTGACGGGGGTGGGAGCAGTGCTGTAGGTTCTGGGGCTGAGAGGGGGCCAGGGGAGCTTGGGACTGGGGTTGAGGAGATGAAGTAGGGCCGTCGGGGTTGCCTTCCGATCCCTCCTTCTTCCCCCTCTATCCTTTCCAGAGGACCATTGGAGAGGGGAAGTCTCCCATACCCTCTCTCGTGAAACTGGAACATCCATCAGGGGACTTACCTGGTGGGCCAGGTGGTCCTACAATAGAAGAAGACAGGTGGATGATAAACCACAGATAGGAGAAAGAAAAACCACATCACAGACCACGATGAACCACAAATGTACTCACCACCCAGAGACCCTCAGAACTAAGCCTACACCTTTCATTTCACAGTTGGTAGAGTTGCCTAATGAGGTGCTGCTCACTGAACTGAAGCAATGCACTCCCACCCAGAAGTTCACATGGATGCAAAGACCTGTCCATCAGGTCCCACCAGGATCAAGCGGAACCCAGAGCAGTGAGTTTGGCTTGGTTTACTTCCATCCAGTTGGTTCTGACTTATCCAGACTCCCTAGGACCAAACAGAACTGCTCCCAGAGGGTCTTGGAGGCCATCAGTCTTTCTAGACACAGACTACTCCATTGTTCACCTGGAGGAACAGTTCAGCTGGCCACTTTGAACCACTAACCTTGTGGTTAACAACCCGGTCAATACTTAACCCATGGTGGCACCCAGGCCCTTTAATATTACAGCCTAGAAAAGGCAATGGGGTAGTTCTAATCCACGTCATGGGGTCACCATGAACTGGAATGGACATTTGCCCAAGAGAGTCTCTACAGCAATTCAGCTAAGACTCATTTGCCATCCCCAATCCCTTTTGCTGCACTGTCCTTGGAAAAACAATGTCCAAATTGGCTACTGGATTCTCACTTGGTCTCTCTGGGATAGAAACTCAAATTCTCAGCAGGGGTTAGGACCTGCATGCACCCGTTCCACATTCTGGTATGAGCGCCCACCTTGGTGCCTAGCTATTTCCCTGGAAATCATCTGCACAAAAAGCTTGGGTCTTTGCGAGAGCACTCTCCCAGCTGAGAACCCTCCCAAAGAGGTCTGACTTCTCTGTAATGCCTGCTGTTCACATACCAGGTTCCTACTCAAAGGAGGCCAGTTTGAGTCCATCCGGAGCCATCTCTCTCTCTGGAATTTTTTGTCTCAAAAGATTGCAAATCCATTCAGTTTTACTTTTCCTCCTTTCTTTTCAGCTCCCCCCCCCCCCCCCAATGACTACTTAGGCCTGAGGCATAAGGAACCTGGAGGGAGTTTTGTTTTTAAAGAAACATCCTGTATGTATTTATACAGCTCATCTCAAGAAATAAAATCCACAGCAATCTCCCATTAAATTCTCTATAGACATGGTTCTCCCCTGTCCCCTGCCTCCCAGTCCTACCCCTGGCTCGACTCTCCTTCACCAAAAACCATCTTAAAAGATCACTTTTTCTGGACACCCCCATGAAAGTCCATCCACCTGATACACGAGGGGTGGCAAGGAGTCAGTATGGAGCACGGAGCCATCTAATCTCATCACAGCTGCAGTCAACCTAAGTTGATTGGCAACACCCTGGATGCAGGCACCCAGGTGTCCTCGACTTTGTGTGATCCACGCAGTGTTTGGTGTGTAGACACACTACTTCATATATGCTTGCCTTCTGCCTCATTGTCACAGGCTTCAGCTTCGGGGGAAACATTTCTGCTCCAACTGTGGTTCATCAGTGTAAGAGGCCTGGAGAAACTCGCACCTCAGTTGTCTGGATTATCACCCCAGGACTTCCTGGCCTGATTGTGGAAGAAGAGGCTCAGCTTTGGGATGCAAACTGGTTTCGTCCGAGATGGGGCAGTTACACTCCAAGGAAAGTATTTGTGACCTGATCCAGGGCTCCGTTCTTTCTCAGACTTAAATGTTTTCACCATTTATCATGATGCTACCTATTGGCACAGTTGTCAAGGTTCTTGTCTTCTTTACATTGAGCTGTCATCCATCCTGAAGGCTGCAATCTTTGATATTCATCAGTGAGTGCATTAAGGCCTCTTCCCTTTCAGCAAGCAAGGTTGTATTACTGCCTGCCATAGGCTGTTAATTAATAACCCTAACCCTTTGATTTTGATGCTCTTTTCTTCTTCTTTTGAGAAGATATAGTCCAGCTTTTCAAATTATTTGGCTAGTCTACAGATTGAACATGGTGAGAGGATTTTAAACCTGATTTTAAATTATGTGTCATACTTTTGTTTTGTTCTGCCAACTGTCTCTTGATCCATGGATGTTTCTCATGACTACAAAGCAGTGTTCTGAAATTCCCATTTTTCTCAAGGTTATCCATGTTTGTGTGATCCACATAGTCAACGGCTTGTATCACAAGTAAATTCTTTCTTTGTGTTTCCATCTTTGTTCTATCTGACATCAGCAATGATGTCTCTTGTTCCATGTCCTCTTTTGCATCCAGCCTGTTCATGTAATACTACAATCTCTGTCAAATGATCTTCAGAAAAATTCTTCTTGCATGTGGTATCAGTGCTATTGTTGTATGGTTTGGGCTTTCTATAGGGTCATTTCTTTTTGGAATAGGCACAGATATGGACCTCTTCCAGTCAGTTGCACAACTAGCTGTCTCCTAAATTTCCTGGCATAGACAAGTGAGTGCTTCCAGTGTTTCATTGGCTTGTTGAAATGTTTCCTCTGGTGTTCTGTCAATTTCTGGTTAATAGTTTCAGTGCAGCTTGAACTTCTTCCTTCTGCACCATTGGTTCTTATTCATATGCTACCTTCTGAAATGGTGGAATGCTGACAAGTTTTTTGGTTTTTTTTTGGTGCCGTGACTATATATTTTTCCATCTTCTTTTGATGTTTCCCACAATAGTTAATATTTTGTTTGTAGGATTGCTTCAGTATTGCATTTTGAGGCTTGAGGTTTTTTTTATTGGGTTCTTTCAGTTTAAGATCTGCTGAGTGCGTCCTTCCTAAGAAAATGCACATTCAGTTTAATACTTCATGTTGTTCTCTGAAGCAGTCCTAGGAAAATTTCTGGTCATCTCTTGGAAAAAGAGATGTCTGATGGTATGCTTTTAATGTACCCTGTGGGTTATATGTTGGGCTGTTATCCCAAGATCAGCAGTTCGAAACCACCAGCCACTCTGCCAGAAAGAGAAGAGGCTTTCTACACTGGTAAAAAGTTGCCGTCTCAGACACCCACAGGGCCAGCTCGATTCTGTTCTTTAGGGTCGCTGTAAGTTAGAAGAGGCTTGATGGCAGTGATTTTTGTTGCTGTTTTGGGGAGAAAGTGATTTGCTGGGGAAAAAAACAACCACCTACCCAGCCTCACCATTTGTAGGGTTGGCATAGTCTGTGGCTGCCTGAAACGAACACTAGATGGCACACAGGCACTTGAAGAGGTGATGTGGACTGTTGTCAGAGGTCCGAAGGAATCAATTATCCTCAGTCAGAGCCCAAATCAAGCCCTCTGCCTTCATCTGTTTCTGATTCAAGTGCCTCTGCACTGCAGTGCCCCTGTAAGACTTAAAACCGCCTCGTCATTTCCAAGGTTGCCGATTGTTAAGAAGCCAACGGCAACATCTTTGCCCTGTGGGGGGTTTGAACTGCCTGGCCACTGGGACAGCAGCCATGTGCTTTCATGACTGCTCCACCAGCACTTCTTTCCCCCACCTCAGAGGGAGTTGGACTCTGGAGAGCCGACTGGGATATGAGGAAGGTATGCAAACAGACACTGGCAGCACACAGTAGGCTTCACCGGAACCTGGGTGATGAACAGGATAAGCCCTTGGCTGCTCTCTGAAATAGGGTGAGCCACTCACCCATTAGTTTGTGGGAGGAGACCCTATGTACGGGGCAGTTCTAGTCTGTCAAAGGGGCCTCATGATGAGTTGGGATTGCTGGCACTCAATGATAATGACAGTCAGTTTCAAGAATGCTCAGCGAATCCAAGAACCATGTGTGTTCCATGTGGCTGGACAACGGGTGACAGCCTGACTGGAGCTGAAGCTTTAGGGCAGCAGTTCTCAACCTGCGGGTCGACACCCCTTTGGGGGTTCAAATGATCCTTTCACAGGGGCCACCCGGTTCATGACAGTGGCAAAATGACAGTTAGGAAGTGGCAACTAAAATAATTTTATGGTTGGGGTTCGCCACCCATGAGGAACTGTGCTAAAGGGTCACAGCATGAGGAAGGTCGAGAAGCAATGTTTAGGGCACAGCGTCCACCCTCCAGGATCTTCAGCAAGGTGTGTCACAGAGTGGGGTCTCTGGTCTCTGTCAGGGTCTCCACTCAATCCTGGAGTTGAAGGGGCACATTAAGTAGCAAATAAAAGTGGACCCTGCAACTACATACTTGCTGGTTCCACTCTACCCACCCCCACGTCTAGCCAGACCACATTCCAGGCCATCGAGTGTAGGACTGCCCGTGGGCTTCCAGGACTGTGGCTCTTCACGGGAGGAGATAGCCTCATCTTTCTCCCTCAATGAGGTGAGTGTATTTGAACTGCTGACCTTGCAATGAGCAGCCCAAGATGTAACTGCTACGCCACCAGTGCTCCCCACTCCTAATCACGGTCGATTAGAATTGGAAGGATTCTTGATAGGCGGTGAGCCAATTGAGTGTTTATTCTCCTTGAAATCTAAAGTCAGACACTGTGACCGGGTAACGAAAGCTACAGCTCTACAGCTGCCTGTGGAGTAAAACAAAAACAAAAAACCAAAAAAAGCAGGAAGAGAACCACACAGAGTGGAGCAGAGAGCACAGATGACAGACCAGAGGAGCCCTTCTGGCTGGTGATGATTCTCCCATCCCTGCCTCTCTCAGGTGGAGGCGCAGTGGGTGAAGAGTGGGCTCTGCAGGAAAGGTCAGCGGTGTGGCCCCACCAGCTGTTCTGTGGGCTTGCAGCTACTTCCATCCACATGCCCTTCTTCTGAACCCCAGGGCAGCAACCCACCTCTGTTCTGTTGGGTCATGATGGATCAGAATTGACTTGGACAACTGGGGGGGGAGGGTTTGGTTTGGGGTTTGCTCTTTCAGGAAGCTGATTACCACAAGAGCAGCTGGTGGATTTGAACATTGACCTTTTGGTCAGCAAGTACTCAAGCACTTGTCACTGAGGCTCCTTTAAGAGCACGCTGTCATCTTTTGGTCTTTTCTTTTACGCCCTTTGGGGGTGACTGGCGCTGGGTTGAGATGACAGAGCCTCAGAGGCAGCACCTGGGGTCTCAGTGTCCACAGGACTGCCTGGGAGACTTTCCTACACTTCCCTGGGCTTTGAGGTGTGAGGTGTGTGACACTGAGTCAAGTCGCTGTGATTTTCGGGTTTAATAGTTCTCACAACTTGGCCTTGTCTATCTTGATCAATCCACCTGCCTGTCCTCATCATGGGAGCTCGGGGTGGCCTGATGGTTACTGGTTGAGCTGCTAACCACAAAATCAGCTGCTCAAAACCTCCATGGTTCCTCAGGAGAGAGATAAGGTTCTTCACTCCCCATGCCCAGAGGTACAGTCTCAGACACCCACAAGAGCAGCTCTATCCTTGGCATGCAGTTCCGCCCACAGGTGAAGGTTCAAGTCCAACCAGATGTGCCTCGGACAAGCCCCCGTGGCTTTCTGCAGATGTTGGACTGCAAAGAGCAGAAACGGGACACACAGGCCTGGCACTCCTGGAGAATCCATACTGCAAGTGGAAGCCAGCTCCCCCCACGAGCCCCAGGACTGCCTGTGGGGGCCCTATAGGTCCCGCTGGGGCCAAGAGCCCTCTGTGTACCTCTGCTTTCCCATAAGCAGCCTCCCGTTTTTTCACCTGGGGTGTTGTCCAAACAGGCATTGCCTAGCCTGAGGCACCTGCTTCGGATAGCAGGTCAGCAGCTATTCTTGAAATAGTGTAGTTATAGCTGCAGGAAATGGCTGTCATGTCTCACAGTCTTTGTGATGGAGGGGAATAAAGAAGCCCAACCAAGACTCCAAATGGATACCTTTCTGGACATGTGTCATTGGTTCTGTGCTCCAGGGAGCTGGTGAAGAGTGGGCCGTCCCTGGCGAGGGGCATCGAGAAAGGAAGGGAGGTGGATGGACAGAGTGGCAACATGACAAGGGCTGTGGGGACAGCACAGGGCCAGGCAGGGCTTCCTTCTTGGGAGCTGGGGGGGGGGGGGCGTTGTGATGAATCCTCCAAACTGCTGCGATGCTGCCTGAGAGGCAGAGGTGCCCTGGCGGTGCAGCCTGTTAAGTGGTCGGCTGCAGAACTGAAAGACTGGGCACTTGGCCCTGCAGTCCCTGTTTGCATCTGTAAAGATTTCCCCCAAGAAAGCGCTAGGGGACAGTTCTGCTTTGTCACATAGGGTCGTGATGCACAGACATCTACCAGCCGGCTGCTAAGAGCAAGGGCAGGAAAGCATGCAGCTCCCTAGCTGCAGTCTGGGGTCCTTGGAGTCCTGAGCCAGCCACTCCTTCAGGGCCTGAGAGAGCGCGCTGGCCAGGAAAGCCCTCAGACACGGCTCCCATGCTGGGCAGACTCAGAAGAGCCCTCTGGCTTGCTGATGGAATAAACCCACAGGCACCGAAAGCCTCACCTTGAAGTCTGATGACAACAAGTGGGATCAGCTGCACTCGCTGTCTGCTTCTGGGACTGTCCCTTCATTTACCCTGGGCCTGCACTGGGAGGGCAAAGCCCCTGTTCAATGCCTTGTGGGCTACCCCCTGCAGCTACCCCTGCCACCAGCAGTTGGCGAATCCCTGGGCAACCAGACCTCTGTTCCCACTAACCGTAGCTTGGGCCCAATCCTATTTGTTTGGTGTCTTTCAACTTTGGACTCTAGCCATGGCAAGCTTCACAAGTCCATGTGGGGATGGACAAGGGGTTTGATTTGGAGTGGCAATTCCCACAACTTCACAGTGGCTTTCTGGAACGCCACTGAAGGATGACATAGGGCCATGCTCCATGCTCACCGTGAGCCATTGTTATTTTTTTTTTTGAGCCATTGTTATTTTTGCTTTGCTATTGTTGAAAATATCTGCAGCGGAACCATGGGTCAATTCAACAATGCATGTACAACCCGGGTACAATGATGACATTTCTATGCTGGTGAAGCCCTCCTCCCGCCCTCCACCCCGTTTCCCTCATCGTTCCCTCCAGTGAGCGCTGAGACCCATGACTGATGTGGCAGCTTCCCTGGATTAGCGTCATGTGATTGCAAAGACAATGAGCATTGTGGATTCCAAGTGCTTCTGTCCTTCAGCAGGGAGACAGCATGGTGATTTTTCTGACACACTCTTAAAGGAAAGGAACCCACCTTCTTTCAGACTCTTTCAGAAGGTTGGGGGGAAAGTGGGGGGAGGAAGGAGAACCAATGGCAAGGATTGACATATAACCCCCTCCCAGGGGGGACGGTCAACAGAAAAGTGGGTGAAGGGAGACACTGGTCAGTGTAAGCCATGAAAAAAAAAAGTATAAATTATCAAGGCTTCAAAAGGGAGGGAGAAAAATGAGGAGCTGACACCAAGGGCTCAGGTAGAAGAAAATGTTTTGAAAATGATGAGTGCAACAAATGTACAAATGTGCTTGAACAATGGATATGTGATAAGAGCTGCATGAGCCCCCACTAAAATGACTGAACAAAAAGATTCTTCCTCTTCCACAAGATGTGCTGCTGGGGTCCCAAAAGAAGTTTCACCCGGAGAAGCTCAGGCTGGGTGATAAGCCAGAGTTCCCAAAGCTCCTGACTACTCTGCCAGGTGAGCTGCCCCAGTTGTGCACCTGCTCTTGTTGTTGTTGGTATTGCTAAGTGCTGTCCCCTGTGCCAACCCAAAGCCCCCTGTGCACACACACACAGGTCCTGCTGTACCCCAACAGCTATGCCTACGTTGGAGCCATTGTTGCAGGCACGGGGTCAATAGTGGGCCTTCCTCTTTTCCACTGTTCCTGTCCTTTTCCAGGGACTGATCTCTCCTGACAATGTGTCCACGTGGAGGAGGCAAAGTCTCATGATCCTACCTTGCAAAGAGCATGCTGGCTTTACTTCTTTCAAGGCAGCTCCCCACCACCACATTTTAGCAGTGTGACAGTCAGGGGTGAGCCCCGGTGGCATAAGTGCAGGACTGCAGACCGTGGGCTTGGCGGTTCAAATCCAGCGGCAGTTCTCAGGAGCGGCACTGGGTAGTGCCCATGACCACCAGAGGCAGTGATGCCCCAAAAGCAAAACAAAATAAAACAAGAGCAGTGTGATAGTCATGCACTCCTGTCAGTTACAGGATTGGGAGTGGAGGGGTGAAGTCTAGCCTGTCAATCTGGAGACCTCTGTGTGGGCATGACTTTCACTGAGAATTCTGGAAGGTCTTACAGTATTTCCCCCGTGGGAGTGAGAGACTATCGACTAAGTTGCTTGGAGATGCTCTACTGACAAGATAAGATAGTAGCATGCTGATAGACCCTGAGTCCTGGAAAAGCCGGAGGAGAAGCCACATGGGCTTACCCTGATGGAACCAGACCTCTGGGGCCAGAGAAGCCACGTGGAGACTCCTGCCAGTGCTGGGATGCTTATAAAGCCACAGGGAAACCCCTGCCAGCACTGAGACACTTCTACCGCCACTGGATATATAAGACACTGGCTGTGATAGTCTTGGCATCATTGCATGTGCCTTGTGAGTCTGAAGAGGACTAATGGATTGGTATCAGACATATGGGGTAATATTGGACTTATGACCTTGGACTGGACTGGGTTGGGATGCTTTCTCAATGTTCCACACCTCTTCTATATAAACCTCTCCCTTAGATAAATTTGTGTGGATAAATTTGTTTCTCTAGTCTACCCAGACTAACACAAGCAATCCATGCTACTTTCAGTATTCTTCGCCAGCACCAAATTATAATGCATTGGTATTTTCTTCCGTCTTTCTTATTCAATGTCCAACATTCACCTGCATAAGAGGCCATGGAAAATACCGTGGCTTGGGTCAGGTGCACCTTCACGCTCAAAGTCGCCTCCCTGCTTTTCAACACTGTGAGAAGGGCTTGCGCAGCAGATTTACCCGGGTGCACCACGTTGTTGGACCTCTTGATGCTGCTTCCCTGAGCAGTGGGTTTACTGTGGATTCAAGCAAGACGGAATCCTCAACAACTTCATTCTTTCCTCCATTTA
This sequence comes from Nesogale talazaci, assembly GCA_004026705.1. Taxonomy (NCBI): domain Eukaryota; kingdom Metazoa; phylum Chordata; class Mammalia; order Afrosoricida; family Tenrecidae; genus Nesogale; species Nesogale talazaci. The sequence goes on from PVJH01011390.1 coordinate 14,062, forward strand.
TCACGATGCTACCTATTGGTCCAGTTGTGAGAATTTTGGTTTTCTTTATTTTAAGTTGTAAATCACAAAAAAGGCTGCAATCCTTGTTCTTGATCAGCAAGTGCTTCAAGTCTTGCATACTCTTTTAGTATGCAAGGTTGTGTCATCTGCATATCACAGGTTGTCAATCACCCTTCCACCAATCCTGATGCCATATTCTTCTTCCTGTAATCCAGCTTCTAGGTCCCTCACAGGTTACAAACTGTACAAAGCATTGCTGTGTCTGGGCTTATCCTCACAGCAACCACTGCTAAGTGCAGGAAAAGGAGCAGGAATGAGATGAGGTGAGAAACCCCTCACTCACCTCACATCATAAGGAAGGGCCTGCATTTCCAAAGACAAGTATGGTGTAAAGCTAGATCCAACTTTCCTGTCCTAAGGCCAGGAGTGGGGCTTGGGGACCCCTCCTGCTTGTCATCTTCTTGGGGTCCCTCCGTCTATCTCTCTGTGGCTTTTCCCTACTCCCCTACTGCCCCCAAGTGTCTCAACTCAGTCCTAGATCTCGGGGTCTCCTCCCTCACCCACCCAAGCAGCTTGCGCCACCCTAAGGCACCATCTCTCCGTTCAACAACACTTTCCACATCTCAATTTTAAATGAAGCTCCTGGGTAAAAAGAAGGTTCGATTTAAAGTTGCAGTGAAAGGAGAATGCACAGGCTTCTGCAAAGCATCCAGAGGTGCCAAAGAATAAACACCTCACCCCATTCCCAGCCCAGACAGGGCCCCTCCCTGCTCCCAGCTCCCTGGAGTAGTCTCAATCACTGCATCGCTTTGTCCTTTCAGTGAACAGTCTGCCTGTCTTGTTCTGTGTCTGCAAAAATTAAAAAAAAAAAAGGAAGAGGTTTTTCCTGTACTTTTCAATCAGGCTTTTGTGCCTGCAATTCCATCTTTCTGAGCACGTCTCTAGCACCCATTACTGTCATACTCCACAGGGACTCTGAACAGGGACTTCCAAAGATGAAAGGAAGGCACTTATACCACAAAAGTGAAGAACTTAGCTGTTCCGAAGACAGTTTTCTGTGAGGGCTGAAATGTGCCTTGAGTCATTCAATTAGTATTGCTCATGAAACCATGGGATTACTGCCTTTCTTTTTTTCTCGCAAAGTCACTGAGCAGCAGCCTTGGGCCCTGGTAGAGGCCAGCCCCCACCTCTGTTGAGTTACTGGGAACCATAGTTCATGCCTTACACACACACATGCATGCACACGCACGCATGCACTCACGCATGCACACGCACATGCGTGTGCTTGCTGAAAGCCTGCTGGTGGCAGGACATGAGAGGTACTCGGGTGGTGGAGGACATTGTGGAGAGGTGGATTCCTTATAACTAGATACAGGCCCATTTGGGGTTCTTCACACTCAACTCGAGCAAGTCACCCTGTGAAGTAGGAACCCCCACCTCCCCAGTGCTGTGGGCTCCAGGCTGACAAAACCCAGTAAATGCTTCCTGCCAATTCAAAGCCTTGTGGTCATCTTTTAGAGTCCATGAGACTTATGCTTTGATTCCAAAACAGTTTGTTTTAATGTGAGAATAATCCCCTCAACTTCCTTAGAAAGCCACACCCGACTCTGTGGATGCCCTCCACTGATGGGACCATGAGATGACCATGCTGGGGCCTGTATTTTCTCATGTTCTTACCTCTTGAAGGCAGGGGGAAGACCCCTTCCCTCAAGTGATGGGGTGGGGGGTGGAGGGACAGCTGTCAGGCTCAGATACAGATCAAAAATGGGAAAGGCCTAAACCAGCTGTCATCAGGCCAATTCCAACACGTGGTGACTTGACTTATTTCAGAGTAGAACTGGGCTTCCCACCATTCTCAGTGGCTTGATCAGGTAGACTTTGGGCTGCTAACTACAAGGTCTCTGGCTCAAAGGTGCCAGTTGTGAGACAAAGAGGAGGTTGCCTGCCCCTGCAGACAAGTATAAACCCTACAGGCACACGCTCATGATGACTTGGAATTAGATCAACAGCAACGGGTTTGGCTCTCACTTGGGTACTCTTTTGGAAACAGTCGCCAGGGCTTTCTTCCAAGGTGCACCTAGGTGGACTCAAACCACTGACCTCATGGCCAGTAGCCAAGCACTTCACTGCGTGGAACACTCAGGACTCCTTCAGGTACAGATAAGCGCAACACAGATGTTGCCCTCCCCATGCCCACCCATTGGCCATACATCTGTGCTGGGTTCTTTGATGCAGTGCTGCAGTGCACAGGAGAAGGGCAGAACCAGCCTCCTGTCCTCCCTAGCCCTTGGTAGGCACCACAGAGAAGACACTCCCCACCAGTTCTCTCCACAAACCCGCCATTTGCCTCCAGCACTTGTTATTCAAGTCTGAATATTAATCTTTCCCTGGGAAGAGAACTCTACCACTTAACACAGTTTTTGTCTTGTCTTTGTTTCAACTACGAGGAATACAGGATCTACCAAAGGCCTTGGCTCAGGGCAGCACACGTTTCTTATTACACAAGTTTTGTTTTTGTCTTCCATGACACTATTTCTATGGCAATACCAAAAATATTATTACTTTTTGTAATTAGATTTTAACTGATTTCAGCTTATTAAAAACATCTGGTAAAAGTGAGCCAACAAATCTTTTAATTTTTAATAACGTGGAATGCTCCCAGGTGTCCACTGGGCTGCTGGCCCCTGCCTAGCCCATGGGGGTTCGGCAGGTCGGGGGTTGTTAGGAGTACCCACCTGTCAGGCAGATGCCCTTGGTGCTGTTACACAGGTCTGCCATCACTCGGACCTGTGGGGGAGACAGAGGGTGAACCGCGGGCAGCAGCCAGGGCACTGGGATGTCCCTTTAGTCAGACAAGGGGAGAGCGATGACAGACATTCACAGTGTGCTGCAGGAGACGAAAAGGCAGGGCTTCTGATGCAGATTCCCAGCAGCCCCGAGAGGAAGAGTGGAACTGGCTGCCAACCTCCCCAGGAGCAGACTGCCACCTCTTCCTCTCATGGAACGACTGTCAGTAGATTTGAACAGCTGCCTTTTGGTCAGCAGCCCAGCATGCAGTCACAGTGTCACCAGGGTTCTTGGTGACACACATTGACATATTATAGTGATCAGAAATGTGAACTTGAATGGCAGAGCAGCAAGAGCACAGTGAGAGGGAAACTGGACAAGAGTATGGATGAGGAGAATGGAGAGGGAAGGACTTTTCCCAAGAACGAAACAAGTCATAGTCCTTCTTAGGTGGTGTTGGGTCTCTGCAGACTCATAGCCACCCTACATAGGACACAGCCAGCACCTCTTGGTGCTGGTTCTCACCTTAGAGCCTGTTATAACAGCTGCCATATTAGTCCATCTTGTTGAGGGCCTTCCTCTGTTTCCGGGCCCCGCTATTTACCAAGCACAATGCCTTTTCCAGGTAAGGGTCTCTCCTGCTGACATGTTCAAAGTATGTGAGATGAAGACACAAAGTCCATCTATATTTGATAACATATGTGAAAAGGGTGTAATGAATCTGATGAAGATCATATATATTGAGTATAAGTTGACCTGAATAGCAGCTGGGACACCTAATTTTACCACAAAACTCATCTTATACATGAGTATATACAGTAACTTAAGGGTGGCTTTTTTTTCTTGTAAGGAGAAAAACAATTTAACCAGGAACAAAAGACTAACGTAAATTAAAAGAAATAATTGCAAAGGGTTACCGACAATTTGCCAAGAGGGGAGTGTTCGTGGTTCAGTGGTTAAAGCGCTCAGCTTTGAATGGTAAGGCCAGTGGGTAGTAATAGCTCATTAGCTGTCCTGTGGGAGAAAGATGTCTACTTCTATGAAAATCTACAGCCTTGAGAACAAGATGGGGCAGGTCTACTCTGTCTGTTAGTGCCAATATGAGTAGGAATATATGTCCCAGAAAAGGATTTAGTTTGAATTTTAGGATTTGCCTAACATATAAACAGCTGTGTTACAAGAAATAAAAATGGAATTGCATAGTTCACAAAATGGCATCTGCAGCTGAGTGGACTGCACCTCTAAGATTTGTCATTTTTGGTACAGTATTGCACCGATAAACACATAACGTTCCTCTAGTTCTTTAATGACACACACACACACACACACACACACTCACATGACCCCAGCTCTATTGTACAAATCTGGCTAGACCAGAGCATGTACACTGAGTCAGATAAGAGCTCGTGAAAGATAAAATCCAGGACAGATAAAACCCTTGGGACCAGTAATGGGAGTAGCAATACCATGAGGATAGGAGAAAGGTTGGGGGGGGGGCGTGGAGAAAGGGTTGAAATGGGGAACTGATTGCAATGATGGACGAACAACACCCACCCCACTCTCCACGGACAAACAGAAACTGGGGTGAAGGGAGGCAGTTAATGGTGTAAAATATGAAAATAAAAATAACTTATACATTATCAAGGGTTCATGAGGGTGGGGGAGTGATGGAGGAAAGAGAAAGAAGAGAAGCTGATAACAAAGGCTCAAGTAGAAAGAAAATGTTTTGGAAATGATGATGGCAACATATGTACAAATGTGCTTGATACAGTGGATGTATGGATTGTTATAAGAGCTGTAAGAGCCCCCAATAAAGTGATGTAGTAAATAAAAAAAGACTTGTCATTATTGAAACTTAAGCCCAACATTCCTGTAAACTAGGCAACCATTTTAATTGACCAATGAGATTCTGACAATGTCTTCACCCTCCTTGACCAATGAAATCCTGACAGCACTTCAATAACAAGAAGTACAAGCCAATCAGAAATAAACTTCTTTTGTTTCTGTGTTTTGTCAATAAAACGCTGGTCACTGATGCTAACTCAATTGAGTACCTTGCTGCTTTGGGCTTGGCACTACCCAATTCTCAAATCTTCTCCTCAACTAAACACCATGTGAATGCTGTTGATTCCATTTGTTTTGTAGCAGCTGTAACAAAGCAGTGAGTAGAAGGGCAGTAACCTAAAAGAAAAATGAATAGATGGACCCCAAGAGGCTATTTAGAGAAAAATTAGTGCCTTATCTTTAATTGCAGCAGAAGAAATAAGTGAAAACAGTGAAATGCAATTTTCACTCCTTGGAGTCAGAAGATAAAAGATTAACAGAACCTAATGCAAAAATATCAGGAGCGGTGTTCTCAGAGATAGCCACAAAAGGGAAGTTTGGCAATGTTCACTAAAATGTACATGGATCTACTCTTTGGTTTGAAGACCCCTGGGGGCACAGTAGGCTACCACATTGTGATAGGGTTGGTTTTGTTTTGGTGTCAACATGGCACCTGTAAGGGTATATGGGTGAAGTTTAGTCTATCAATCAGGTCGCAGCTTGATGACCTCCTCTAGAGGTGCCACCGGGATAAATGGCTCTCTGGAGCCACACTCTTTGCCATCACTTTCCTGCCAGAGAACTACGCTGAGATGTGCTCCAGACCTGGAGATGCATCCAGTACCATTGGATCCGTAGGACTTTGCACCCACTGGCTGGTGGTGTTCCTGCATTCTGCCTCATTCCATGTGGCTGCATGGGTCTGAAGAGGGACTTATGGGCTAGTATCAGGCTTATAGACTTGAGTTGGATTGGGCTGGGATGTTTTTCTGATATACAATTACTTCTTTATATAACCCTTTCTCTTGTACATACATGAGTGTCACTGGATTCGTTTCTCTAGTCCACCAGGCCTAACACAGACACGTTGTTAGTTTTATTTGTCGAAAAGGGAAAATAAGACTGTCTGATACTCTTTGGCTCTAAGAGTTGTTGAGTGTGTCCTTGGCCAGCAGTTCAAAATCACTAGCTGCTCTTTCAGGAGAAAGATGAAGCTTACTATTCCTGTACAGATCTACATCTTAGAACCCCACAGAGACAGTTCAGCTCTGCTCTGTGGGTTGATCTGGATTGGACTCGACTCCAAGGCAGGGGGTTTGGTTTGGCCCCACCCTGAAGGATTTACTCTGCCCTTGCACTCACAGAGGATTCAGAAGACATGAGAAGAGAGAGGGCTATAGCAGAGAAGAGCAAATACTGAAAACAACCTAATCATGAATGATTATCAGTGAAGTCAGGTTCAATAAATGTATAGCCATGCAATGGAGCACCAAAGTGAATTTCAAATAATTGAAAACTGAGACTGAGACATCTTTAAGTGAAAGCAGTGCATGTGTGGAAGCACATGCACAATGTTTTCTTCTAATATTTCTGGAGAGACGCCTAAAAACTGTTGTGTGATGGGAGCAGAGGGCCAGGATGGGAGGGAGCATGCAGAGCATGACACACCCTCTAGTCTTGTGAATTTTCACTGATGATTCCCTCAATTGAACTGTTTTTGAAAAAAAGGATGCTCATTTGATGTAAGGGGAAGATGATTTTGTGTCTGATCCATGCTTATTCTGTGTACTGGAGATTCAAATACTCAGACTGTCCCTGGTGCAACAGACCCAATGATGTCTGAGAAACAGAAGCCCTGGTGGTGTGGTGGGTATGGTCCACAGCTCAAAACCGTCAGCAGGGCCCTGGGAGGAAGACTGAGCTCTCTACTCCCGTCAACAGTTTTACAGCGTCGTAAACCCACAGGGGGTCACTGAAACCAGTGAGTGAGTTAGACGAAAGATAGGAGGTTCGAGCCCACCCAGGGGGATGTCAGTGTCAAATCCTGCTGATCCACTTTTGAAAAATCAGTCACAGAAACCCTTTGAGTTCTACTCTTGATGCTGTGAGTCAGATTTGATGTTGTGGCCACTGAGTGTCATATACTTTTGGCCGAGTCTGTCAGCAGATTTTTATTTCCTGCTTTAGGAATGGGCTCTGACAACTATTGTATGGCACATCGTGACATCACAGGTGTCTGCAGCTCCGCAGACAGTCTGCACAGTTCCTTGGAAGCATCCTCTGCACCCTTCCATAGACATCTGCTTCTGCTGGAGGAGGATGGGAGTGAATTGGGTAGGTTTGCTTTACCTTCCAAACATGTAAGGCAATCAGGGTTTAGGAAGGCGGTTAACTGACTGGAGGCCACACCAAGTTTGGATAGAAGAGCTGGGCTTCGGGCCAGGGGCTCTGGCTCCAAGTCTATTGCCTCTTCTGCTATAGCTCTGATGATTATTGGAAAGTAACAGAGGAGGGAAAAGCTTATTCACTGTTTTCAGTCATTTTTTCAATTGAATGTAATCAGTGGCACTCTGTACGTAACTTATTGCCTTAAAAATGTATATAATTTTCCATTGAGAAAAGTAGGAAAGACTTAATGATGCTTCGTTTCCCCTGGGGTCTAAGCCCTGGAAAAGTCTGAAACCACACAAGCCCCAGTGAGGAATGAACCTCTCTCTATGTTACCCAGCACCAGTCTGGAATTAAGTGCAGCTTCTGTTTCAAAGACAAGTTGGGATAATGAGTGATTTTTGCTCTTTCATTCTGCTTCATTTTTAGGTCACTATGGATCGGAATCAACTTGAGGTTTTGGAGTATTGTATGTCTCGTGTTTCGGAGTAAAGTGATGGAGTGTGTGCAGCAGGGGGCTCAATCCCTGAGTGTCATGAGTCAGTCTTCCCTGGAAGGATTGCCCCAGGACTGGAATACGTTGGATGCATCTGGGTGCTTCAAGGCAAATAAATGTAGCATGAATTAAAGAGTTGTCTAGTCCAATGATTCCCAAAGTATTCACTCACCCTCAGATCTTGGCCTCTCCACTGCGGAACCCCCAAAGATTAAGCAAATAAAAAGGAGTCATGAAATGAGGGGTGCAAAGGGGATGGAGGCGCCCTGGTGGTGTAGTGGGTTACATGTTTGGCTGCTAAAACCAACAGTTCGAAACCACCAGCCATTCTGCCTGAAGATGAGGCTTTCTCCTCCCAGAAAGAGTGATAGTGTCAGCAACCCAGAGGGAAAGTTCTACCTTGTTCCATGAGTTGCAATGGGTAGTTGGAATCATTGGAAGGCAGAGAAAGAAAGAAACACACACACACACACATACCCTTGCTGGATGGACTCCTTGCCGTTGAGTCCATTTCAAATGTCTCTGCAGAGTTCTCCACTCTCAGGTATTGGGGCTTGGGTTTGGGAGAAATGCTCAGAGGTCTTGGAGCACAGAGGGGGAATAAGAATTCCCAAAGTCAAAGACAACACACCGAACCCACTGAGCATTGCCATTACTATTTTGACTCAAGACTAAATTCCCACAGGCTAGACAGTGTCAGCTTTCTCTTGCAGAGCAGCTGGTGGGCTCAAACTGTTGACATTGTGGTTAGCAGCCCAAAGTGGAACCCACTACGCCACTAGAGTGCCTTTGAGAACATCCAGGCCCAGAAAAAGTGAGTGGCGTAATTGGCCTTGGCTCAGTCCGCTGGCATCCAGGACTGAGGGCTGTTTCTCTCTCACTGGGCCATTTTCATTCAGCCATAGCTTTGCAGAGAGCATCCTCTGAATTCAGCAGGGAATGCAAAGGTTGACTTTAGTTCACTGTGCATAGAACAGAATATTTAGACCATCAGTTAGACATTCAGAGGTGTTAGACATTTCAAAGGTTTTTCTCTGGAGAAATGAAAGGTTTAATTCAAAGGGGTCTTTGATGCCAGTGTGCTTAGAGCTCAATGGGGTGGGCTGCCCCCCACCCCTAACAACTCAAAGTGGTCCTCCTGAATACCTTTTTCCTTACCTGTCACTTTCAGGGCTAATCATCAAAAAGGAAGGGAGCAACACCTGCCCACCATCCCCCAAGGGCTCTGTCTGCACGTGGCTAAACCCATGTGCCCTGTCGTGTCTTTCCCAAAGGCTGCTGAGTCCAGGCTTCAGTGTGCTCTCTGGGATACTATTTAAATTCTAAGCCACTTCTAGAGCTGACCTATTTTGTAACTTACATTCAAGCTTTCTTACACCATTGAATGTGCTTCTGATTTCCCTTCATTATGCAAATTGCTGTTATTATATGTATGCAAATGATCATGCTAGAAAAAAAAAAAGGCCTCCAAAGCAAACAAGCAGACCTGTGCTGTCCGGTGGATTCAGACTCAGTGTGAACCTACAGGGCGAGTGGAGCTGTCCCCACGAGGCTTGCAAGGCGGTACTTCTTTATGGGAGCAGGTGGCCTCCTCTCCGTCTCCTGGAGCAGCTTGTGAGTTTGATCCCCCAAACTTTGCACTAGCAGCCATATGCTTCACCACAAAGCCACCAGGGCTCCAAGAAGAAGCCCCAGGGAGCTGATAATCAGCCTGCTGCTGATTGAGGGCCTGGCATAGGAGAGCCAGAGCTGTAAATGAGGTAGCTGAGCTGTTGGCCAGGGGAGAGTTAGATGACAAACCCCATGGGACTCCTTCCCCAGGATCTGAGCTGGGTCAGACACCAGAACTTTTGCCTGGGCCAGGATGTGGCAACGGTGTCCTTGAGTCCCAAAGAGGAGGTACATTGGCTTATATCAGGGTGTTTCTGAGGTGCAGCAGTAGGATTCTGGGCCAGGACCTCTGGGTTCAGCTAGCACCACAGGAAGGTGAACTGGAGCCCTGGTGACAGAGGACAGGCTTTAACAGTCAACACCCTTGCCATCTTCAATTGGTGCCCCAACAGTCCTAGGAACCTAGCTGGATTTTGTGTCCCCCTCACCTTTCTCAAGCCCCAATTCACACCAACCTACCCTTCTGAGTCCAGTAGCTATCACAGCACAGCTCAGTCTTTCTTATGTTCCTCTGGTTTCTTAGTCAAGCTCCACGTTTGACACAGTCCTATTCACACAGCCATTCCCTCTCCTCACGCAGACCCCATGCACCACAGGATAAACCTTTGCCCAGTCTAGTGCCGTCCCTGAGATCTTAGATGGTGGAGGAGGAGGTTGTTCTCTGTAAGGGTTTCACTGGCTGATTTTCAGAAATAGAGTGTCAGGCTTTTCTTCCTAATCTGCCTCAGCCAGGAAGCCCAGTTCGGCACTACAGCCACCCTCAATTCACCATTGCTCGGTGGGTGGTGGCCATGCCCAGGGTGCGTTAGTTGAGAATCGAGGCCAGGTCTCAATTTGTGAAAGATCAAAATCCCACCACTGACCCATCACTGCCCTCTATGAAGCACATGACAATAAACCCAACAGCAATATCTATCGCCTCTGTCTCCTCTCTGACTCATGGCGACACAGGTGTGTAGCCACCTTGGAGAGCTGCAGGGATCTGCAGGGCTCGATGTCTGATCTTTCAGCAGCAGATCACATGCCTTCCTTCCTAGGTCCCTCTCCATGGCGCCAACCATTGGCTAGCAGCTGAGCAGTTAAGTGCCCAACGAAGAAGTCATTGGTTGATTGTTGGATCACCTGGGGAGGGAACGTCCTCATGCACCAGTGATATGACTCCATCCTGACAAGCAGCCACATTGCTTATGCAAACTAGGAATCTGACTGCCTGCTAAGAATAACTTCACTTTTCCAGATACTTCTATAATGCCTAGAAAAAGGCCCCTGGAGATAAGGAGTTAGCCAATTGTGGGCGCCAAATACATCCTAACGTCCCAGCAAAACTGAAAGCCACTGGTGTTCCCTGTGTCGAACCCACAAGCCACCAACTGTTTGGAATGGAGATGCCTCCTGCGGGTTTGTACCTGGGCTGGGAAGGGTAGCTAGCCTGACAGAAGTTAGGAGACTGACTTATAATGACAACTGAAGCGTCTCTGAATATGAGGTGCCCAAGGGGAAAGTGGTACTCTCCAGATCTTCCTGCTCACTGGGTTGGGATAGGGGTTGGGCTCTTTTTGTAGGGGGAGTTTGTTCTGCTGAGCAGTGTCTGCAGGGCTGGACTGCATTGTCTTCCCACTGCCTCTAGTCACTGCCTGGCCTTTTGAATGATTAGTGGGTGTTTGCTTGGAGTCCCCCCTCTGCTTTCATGCTCAGGTGGGGGAAGCTGCTGAGCTGGTGCATGCTGGACTCCATTCTGAACTCCTCATCTCTTCCTCATCAATTCCAGCAAAGTGCTCCTTCCAATGTCTCTGACCCAATTACTCTGAGCTGAGGTCAGGGTTTGGGAAACACTCTGCTGTGGCATGTAAGAACTTGGGGTCCCTGAGAGGAGTGCTCCCTCCTTAGGATCTGGCACCAGGGTAGATGGGAGCCAGATGAGCTTGGCAGGCTGGGACAGGTGGTGGATCTCCATGTTCCTCCATCCTCCCTCACTGCAGCAGGGGCCTGGACAAGTCCTCAGCCTCTCAGAGCCCCATGCTTCTGAGCATCAGGATAAGAAACACCTTGGCAACCTTGACTCCAAGGGTGAGTTGTGATGGTGATGTGAGAAATTCTTTATGAAAAGGATTGGAGTATTTTTTATTAGTGCTATGTAGGCATGTATGAGCATGATTCATGAGTCAGTTGATTCTACTTTCATTTAGGTGGTGTAGTGGTTATGAGTTGGCCTACTAACTACAAGGTCAGCAGTTCAAAACCACCAGCCACTCTGTGGGAGAAAGACAAGGTTTTCTATGCTAGTAAAGAATTGTAGTCTTGGAAACACACAGGGGCAGTTCTACCCTGACCTCGATGGTCACTGAGTCGAAATCGACCTGATGGCTGTGAGTTGGGAGTTTTGGGGGAAGGGGGCAGGGACTCTTGCTTAGAGCCTCTCAGTGCTCAGCAACAAATACCACCAATTCTCTGTATCTTCAGTTAAGTCTAAGTAAGTCTCAGGCCCTGGTGAAGATCAGGACAACACCATCTTCTCCAAACCTGCAGTTTGGCCCTGTCGATTAGTGGTCACTCTATTTTCCCACTGCTTGGCCCTAAATCACATAGTCATTCAATTCCTACTCTGCCCCACCCCCATCCCCATCCCTCACATTAAGCTGCCAGCAAGTTCTATTTGTTGTACCCATGAGAACATGTGTAGACTCCTCTTACACTATCCTGGTTGGAACCACCATCACCAGTCACCTGCATGGTCATCGGAGCTCAAGAAAAGGCCTCCCTGCTCCCATCAGCCCGCCACTCACTTGCAGTCTATCCTCATCCTGAAGAAGCCAGAATGGAACATGGAAAGGCAGTTCTCATGTTACTCCTCTGCCAGAGACTTCCCAAGACTCCCCACACAGACCAATGTCCTGACAGTGGTCTACAAGACCCCATGTGAACTTGCCCCTTATTCTTCCATCCCCAATGGTCTTTCCTTCCTTTCTGACTCCCTGCTCCCAAGGTCGTGCTGTCCCCTGAGACTGCTAGACATGGCTACTTCCCAGGGTCACTGCACTTGCTGTCTGGTCTGAATAGAAGGCCTACCCTAGATGTCTAGGTGGCCTTCTTGCTTCTTTCTGGTCTTTGCTGGATCCAATTCTCTTCCTGGGGTTCTGGGCTCTCTGTGTTACAGGCAATGTTGAAGGCTTGTCATAAAAAGGCCTTGGAGGTAGCATCGACTGAACTGGCCAGAGAAAAGGCAGAGTTTTGGACAAGACCAGAGTTCAGAATCTCAAGCAATCAGGGTGAAGAGCAGGCCACAAGGAAGAATGTTGTGTCCCAGATGGTTGTTTTACCCACCACCCTCCCACCTCCCCCAATTATCTTCTTTGCTTTATTTTTATCACCAGTACTTCCTGTTTTCTAATATTAGACATCATTTGTTTATTGACTTTGGTCTACACTATCCCCCTCCACACCTGCAGCATAAGCTCCCCTGGGACGGGGAGGGGTGTCTGCCTGACTCATGCTCTGTCTTTCACATGGGAGGGAGCAATCTCTGGGACACAACAGGTGCTCAACAGGCCTCTGAGTCAGTCTGATCAATCGGTCCCTGACACTGGCTCCTGTTTGGTGGACAGAAGGCATTCCTAGGTAAAGATGGGAAAAAAAGGTTGCAGGACTCATCTCTGAAACTCTTAAGTGTGGCAAGAAACCCAATGCAGAAAACTAGTAGCTAGCTTAGTTTATAGTTGCACCCATCAAGTTGTGGATAAATTCATCCATCAAGAAGTATTCTCAAATGACAATGGAAAGACACCTGGAAGTAGTCCCATTAGACCATTAGACCCTGCAAACATCAGTTTCCATGGAAGAAGTGGCCCAGAAGAATTAGATGGGGCTTGGTGATGCAGTGCTCTGGAAATGATCCCATAGAGGGTCACAATCCTGAGAGCCATCCGACTGACCGGTCAGACAGAGACTGGTCGAATCCCCAAGCCCATGGTTATCTAGGTTTGAAACCAAACTCCCTCCTAGAATCATCAACAATTTAAGGTCAAAAGGGCAACATTTTCTGAAGGATGGAGTCGAGAGGGTTAGGAAAAGAGGGAGGAGCGAGGGGAGAGAGGGAAAGACAAGAAGGAAGTTGCTCCATTGAGGGGATTGCGATGGACTAGTTGAAACCACATGTATGATGTGAACTGTGGAAGGGAAAATGAATGGTCCATGCACTCTCACCTAATTGATAGTCAATAGTTCTTTTAGACAGATTTTGCAAACAGCGCCCAAAAGGCATTGTTGAAACGACAAAGCAAAGCTTCAAGGTTAATTTAAAGAGATGGGGTGACACAGGAGAGATCCAAACAAAGTTTCAGTTGTATGACATGGATGACTAATTGCAGAAGGAGGTGGGAGGGAGAGATGAGTGTTTCTCAAGTGAGCTAAGAATCACTTGTATTCTGCAGGCCTCCCTCTAATGGCGTCTCCTGAGGTGGAGTGCTGCTGATAGAATGGAGCCCTCCCCCATTGATGAAAGCAGGTGTTTTGAGTTTACCTTGCTCCCTTCAACAACCATCTTCGGATCATTTCCGATTGTTATCCGAACCTGTTAGCTTATCCTCATATGAGAGTCACACAAGTGTTTGTGTGATGCTGGGGAAATAGGTACGGAATTATACTATTAGCTTAATCCTGCCCAGAGGCACTCTTTGCACACATTTGTGATGCTTTCCTCCTTCTTGCTCATCTTCCTCTTCCTCTGCTCAGGAAATAGCCTCACGTGGTCGCTTTGAAAATATCTGAATGGGATCCTTGCAGGCCCAGTGAGGCACTTACCCACAAATCAACTGTTGGCATCATAAGACCTGCTGGGTGGGAACAAGCATCTGATAGGCATGCAGTTTTTGCAGAGTTCAAAAACATTTGGTCAATGCAAGAATGAATGCATGAGTTGACATTGGACAAAACAAATAAAAATATTTTAAATTTTACTTCAGTACAATTAACTCTCCTAAATCCAATATCCTCAACCCCCAACACCCCTACTGCCATTTAGAGCCACAAACCAGCAAAACCACTTTCTGAGAAACAGTATTCTTCCCTGTGGGTGCAAACAGCGCCCAAAAGGCATTGTTGAAACGACAAAGCAAAGCTTCAAGGTTAATTTAAAGAGATGGGGTGACACAGGAGAGATCCAAACAAAGTTTCAGTTGTATGACATGGATGACTAATTGCAGAAGGAGGTGGGAGGGAGAGATGAGTGTTTCTCAAGTGAGCTAAGAATCACTTGTATTCTGCAGGCCTCCCTCTAATGGCGTCTCCTGAGGTGGAGTGCTGCTGATAGAATGGAGCTTTTTGTGGGTGTTTTTTTGTCCCAATTGCTTGTGAGTCCAAGCTCTGGAGTCATCCTCCACTTTACCTTTTCTCTGGCAAGTTCAGCCCATTCTACCCCCAAAACCTTTTTAGTACAAGTCTTCAAAATTCCCTGAAGCACAGAAAGAGAGTCTTTAAGAAATACTGAAAGAAGCAATAACAGTAAGCTAACACATACTGAGTTCCTTGCCCTGTGCTAAGGACTTTCCATGATCTAATTGAATCCTTATAATCATTCTGAAGGTAGATGCAATTTTCATGACCTTTTAAAGGACGAGGGTCTAAGATGCCTAGATGTGGAGAAGACCTGGCCAGTCATAAAGTGAATGGGGGTGGGGGTAAAGGGAGGTAGGAGTAAACACATAGTCTGATTCCACAGCCTGGCTCTTAATGTCTAGAACATGTGGGAGTCTGCCTTTTACCTGTTTTGAGTTCTCGCGGGAAGAAGACAGAGGGGTTTTTTTTTGCAGAGGGGGGCTGGGTAGGCTAGAGGATGCTTTCCTTCTGTAGAATCTGTCTTCTTAGTCCTGAAACAAACTCGGCATTTTCACGTTTCACTCAACCTGCTTCTGGGCTTTCTCCTCTTTGTCGATGGTGCTGTATGAATGCAGGTTGACCAGAGAAACAAATCCAGAGACACTCACATGTGTGTGTGAGAAAGCTTTATATCAAAGAGCAATTTCATATTGTGAAAACATGCCAACCCAGTCCAGATCGATTTCATAAGTCTGATATTACTCCATATGTCGATACGAGTCCATAAATTCCTCTCCAGACTCATGTAACCATGCAAGGATGCTGAGTATAGGAAGATCACAGATCAGTGGGCTGAAAGTCTTATGGATCCAGTGGTGATAAGCATCTCAGTGCTGGCGTGGCTCTCCACATGGCTCCTCCAGCTCCAGAGCTCTGGGTCCAACAGCATAGCTCCATGTGGCTTATCCTCAGAAAAACGAAGCAGAGAGAGTGTTTCTGGTGTCTAGTCTATCTGATATCTCCATAGAGTCTCCCAAATGAGGTCATCAAGTTGCGATCTGATTGACAGATTAGACTCCACCTCCTTCTTGGGTTAGGATGGTATCAGATGGTTCCATTTTCTTTCTTCTCTTATATCCAATTAGTTACAAGTTTAGGTCATTCTTGATATTTCTAGAACATATCCGTTCCTCTCGATTTCTTAGCCAAACATCTCTTGCCTGGATGACTGTGAAAACTTGTTAATTTCTTCTTCCCCCTTGTCTCTCTGCATTCCACCTTCTCTGTATTGCCTCCTCCTCCAACCCACTTTTTTCATGGCCCCCTTCTGGTCAAGGACCAGTGGTTGTCACTGCTGCACATGAGATTCATTTGCAACTTCTCAAAGTGGAAGTTCAAGACTCTCACTGACCTGTCCCACCTTAGTTCTTCTTTTCTCCAACCAGAACTTTGCAGCACATGAAGGCCAAGTTGTTTCTTGCTCTTCTAGTCCCCACCCCACCAATTCCAACTCCATTTTCATTACAGCCTCTAGATCCTGACTCAAGTTATTACCTGCACTTGCAGTGACTTCTTCTCTGTGCCTGCCCAAACTTTACCCAAGTCCCAGGTAGCCCATTTCAAATGCTGAGTCCTCCACAACGTTTCCTTCTGGGCTCTACTTAGATTCTGCTTCCTCTCTTCTTAATTGCTGTGATGCTTATTACATAACTAATAAGGAAGGGTTTTCCTCCAAATGGATTCCTGCAGGTAGGTCCAGCACGCTTCCCTACGACTTCTAATTGTGACACTGGTTCTAAGGCCCTGGAGGAATAACTACAGGGAGAGAAAATTTTCCAGAATTATCTCGGACTCCGACACGCAGTCACCACACCAGTGAAACTGTGTAAAATCCGACTCATGGCAAGCCCGTGAGTGGCTGCAGGGGTTCCCAGGGTTGATTCTTGGAGATGTAGATTGCCAGACCTTTCCACCGTGGTGCCTTGGGTTATTTCAAAGGGTACGAACCACTTGCCCTAACTAGGGATCCCACTTACCCACAAAGTTCCTGAAAAACAAACAAACAAGCAAACAAACCCCAAACAAAATTCAAACCAGGACATTATATGTTGCCTTTGCCAGCTCATCATTTTAAGATGGGCACAGTTACCCACAAATCATGACAAAGCATTTCCCAGTTTCTAGACATCTCAGAGAGGACCTCCAAATTCCCCAGCAATTCATTGAGCACAAGAAACTTTTTCTGAGCAGCAGATGAAAAGATGACTCTATCCACCATATTCAGAACAAACTCCACAAATTACATTTTATAATGTTCCCGTAGTTGGTCTTGTTATTTTAACTTTTCCTTTCAGCAAGACAATTATGCCTTGAACTTTAGTGAATCTGGAAGTAAATTATACCCATTTAAACTATAGAGCTGTTAAAACCCAAAGATCTACATAAAAGCAACTGATGGGTTGAAAATGTACCCTTTGTCATTGAATCCCAACCTAAAAGCTTCAGCTTCTTGTACACAATGTGGCCTTTAGCCAGAGATAAAATGCATGCAAATGAAGCTTGAATGTCAACTGGATTTGGCCAAGAAACTCTTTTTTTGGTGGGGAAAATTGTGAAGAATGCATAAAAAGAGGGAGGGAGGAGGAGAGAGAAAGAGAAAGTATTGCTTTTTAAATTAGATAAATATGTTCTTATCAAATCCAAGAGTCCTTACCATAGTTCCTGAGTAGGTCATATCCTGGGATCCATGATTACTATGAAGAGATTGTTCTTATTTCTTAGAAGTTCCTGGGTTGTTGGGATTTTTTAGTTAAGTTTCCCCCTTTCTACTTCCTACTTCTCTTTTTCTAATTTTCCAAAAGAAAGCATCCAACACTGTCTGCCACGGACAGGAGTGGACAGCAGTTCAGCTCTGAGTCCCAGTGACCCTCAATGGCAGGGCAGAGCTGCCTGGCGGGTTTCCTTGACTAACTGCTGATGGAAGTAGAAAGCCGCTCTTTCTCTGGTGGTGACCTTGTGATTAGCAGCCCAGGGAGTTACCACTGAACACAGGGCTCCTGAGGTGGGCGTGGAGGACTGGGAAATCTTCAAGTGTTGAAGAAGCTCTGCTCCCACGTCTACTTGGTGGTCTGCTTCTGAAGGGCGACCGCCTTGCAAACCTATGAAGCACGGTTCTCCTCTGGCCATGAATGAGAGTCCTTTCAAGGGCAGCTCATCACAACAAAGAAGCTTCATCATTCTTGCCGATGTGCTCTTTACCTACTGTCCCCTCAGGATGTTGTCATGAGCTTGCAAGTCACCAGACCCTTCTGCCCTGATCATGTAGGAGTGTGTTGGCTGCTGTGCCTCTGCTTCCCTCAGCCCTGCTGCTTTACCTCAAAAGAGACTAAATCAAAACTCAATGAGCTGTTGTGCAAGGGTGGGGAGGAGAAGGGGAGGGCGGTGACCCCATGTGTTTCCGAGTGCCACTGAGCTCTCCAGGGGTTTCCGTGACTGGTGTTTCAGAAGTAGATTGTCAAGCCTTTCTTCTAAGGTACTGCTAGGTAGCCTCTCTGCATTGGGCTGTTGGCACCATTCAGTCACTGCTCAAGGGGCAGCTGTGCTGTTATTATGGGCCACTGAGTCAATTCTGATTCGACTCAGAGATCCTATTGGACAGAGGAGAACCCCCAAGTGGCTTCCTTGGTTGGGATCTTTATGAGAGCAGATTACCAGATCTCTTCTCCCACAGCACCACTGGTGGGCTCCAAACATGTGACCCCAAAAGGCTAGTGGCTGAATATGTTAGCCATTGTGCCACCAAATATTCACCAATGGGAATTAAGCCAGACCAAACCCATTACCAACAACTACATTCATATTGATTCATAGTTTTCCAGGCCATCAATCTTTATGGGAGCAGGCAGCTTCTTCTCAGTCCCTCAGAGTGATTTGTGGGTTTGAATGGATGATGATGTGGCTAGCCATATAATGCCTAACCCACAACACTACCAGACTAGAGGTTTTGTAATAGCTCTGGATATCAGTCATTTCATGGCTCTTTTGTCATTGGTCTAGATATTTAGTCCTGACTCACTGTGACAAGGAATGCCCACATGGAAACTTCCATTTCACATGGAGTATTATGTGTATGTATAAGGCACGCTCTGGATGAAGCCAGTGTCTCAGGGATGGAGCTCAAAGGGCTAGCTACTTGGTCACTGCACCAGTCATAAGCCTAATGCCTTCTGAGTTAGAGAAAGACTCTTGGGGTGGACTTTTCACCTCTAGAATTCTGAGGAAGTACCTTTCTGTTCTTTGCAGTCACCTGTGCATGGTGGGGTTACACTATCAAAGGTAAACAAGGAACTACCCCAAGACTGGAGCCATCTGGAGTGAGTAGCTCTCCAGTCAAACCACCCACTTGCTGCACAGGAGATTGGTCTAAACCAGGGATTTGCAAGTGTTTTCTGAAAAGGGGTTGGCAGTAAATATTTGAGGTACTGTGGACCACACGTTCAAGGACAGTATGTAGATAAAAGAGCATTGGATGTGTTTCCAGGGAGTTTTAATGATATTTGAACTGTACGTATTGTTCACATGACAAGTAACATTTTTAGTCTTCTAAACCTATCCCCCTCAACTATTGAAAAAAAATTATGAAAAGCATTCTTACTTCCACAGGGTATCCACAAAGCTAGTGAGGAGTGGATTTCATCTGGAAGCAGGTGAAATTGTTTGTTGACTCCAGGCTAACCTTTCATCTTTGACCCTACCTGTAAGGAACCCAATCCAAGGGTTGGGAAAGAGAAGTAAATCCTGAGACAGCTACTTTGGGGCCTTCAAGAAAATAGCGAATGCATGAAAACAGAATATATGACTAAAGCTCATGCTATGCATTAAAAGCAAAAGATGGAGTCAAGAGTATATGTTACGGTGGTCACCCTGGTAAGCTATGTATCTGCCACCCTCGTGAGTTACTCCTTCATTGGGCTGGAAGGTCCTTCAGGGAACTATCTTCAGACCAGGAGCAGCTGCCTTTGGAAAGGGACAGTGATAGAAAATCTCCATTTCCTGAAGATGGAAACATCACAAATCAGACAGAAACAAAGGCCAAAGCAAAGCAAAGTGAACCAGATGCCAAACATCACTTCTACCTCAACCACCACCACCAACAATGACAAAATGACCACTCTGCTATCAGAACAATACTGGTAATTAAGGATAGGGACTTGGGGAGGAAGCTAAATAAAGTTCTTTGTTCAAAACCACTTATAATTATGAGACTGCTTATAAACTCTATGCCGGGAGATCCAACATGGTCCCACAATGTGGGTGGTGTTTGACCAATACACTATTAGCCAGTTTTTAAAAAGAAACCAAATAGTTGCCAATATCTGAAAACCAAGAGATGTCCTAGAAAAGTCAGATTTCGGATTTCTCTTGAGGGAAAAATAAATAAATAAAATCATGGGGTCAGGCACAGGGCTCTCTCACTGTGTCCTGGCCACAATCCCTTAGGGTTTCCTCTGGGAGCTGAGCATGTGAGCCTCCTCAGGCTGATGCCTTCCCTACCATGCCCTCTTGTCTCCCCAGCCCTGAGACAGGAGGCAGCTGCTGGAGAACCTTGAACTTATGGACTTTCTGACTCACATGTTCACATGGCTCAAAAGTCAAAGTAATACCAGGAGCTAGATAGTTAAAGAAAAACCCCACAATTCACTTTCTGCCAACACACCTTTTCCTGCCTCCCCATAAGCAAGCACTTTGTTAGTTTCTTCTTTAATGTGTGTATTCGCCTTCTTACAGAAATGGTAACACGATCTACATTCTGCTCTGCTTCACTCTTTTCACGGGAAATCTATCCTGAAGATTGTTCCAGAGCAGTCCAGGGAGAGTTTCCTCATTCTCGTTTTGCAGCGACTTAGCATTCCACTGGCTCCTATGTCTGTTTATGTAACGCGTTCCATTTGATGCTGACAAGGAGCAGCACTGAGGCTCAAATGTCACCATGGTGGCAGGGATGGTGCAGGACAACACATAAGTGCTTTCTTCTGTGATTGTACAGAGGGTCATGTTGGATGGAACAATTCAGTAGGACCTAACAACAGCAGCAGCAGCAGCAGCAGTAACAACCTCATACTGATGGACAAGGGCTGTGTCTAGTCCTTGGCTTTTATAAACAGTGGGCAGTGAAAGACTATTGTTTCATAGAGAAGCAGGTCTTTCCCACAAGATACATCCCCACGAATGACATTACTGGTGGATGTTTTTTTGTCAGTTCCTTATGCACTGCCAAGCTGTCTTTCATGTGCAAGGTGCCAGTTTGCAAGTTGACGCAGTCATGAGTCAGTGGGCCTGTGTTCCTTCAAGGTCGTCAGCATTTTGTAATTCTGTCATCTGACAGGCAAAGATTACATTTCAAAGGAGATTTGCATTTTGAAAAGTCAGAGATTCTTTATATGCTTAAGAGACACTTAGCTGCCTTCTCTGTTCATTTTCATATTCAATCAACACAAATGAAATGGTCGATTGATTGGCCTTGTGATTACTGAGTTCTTGTGGCTTTTGCTTACGTTTCTAGGTGTTATTTTTAAGTATCAAGACAATATAAGGACAATTGGCCCCATCTCTGTGAGCGATGTGGCAAACTGCCTTCTCTCCGGCTCATCCACCATCCACCACTTCTGCTTGCAGACGATGTGTGCTCATGCACTTGCTGTTGCTGTTCTTTGCCAGCCTTATTGTCCTGCTGTTTTTACCTGTACTTCTAAAACAGTCTAGTTTTTAATCTTTGCTATTCCCTTAATGTTTTCTTCCCCCTTTTCAGCTTAAAAATCACTTCCCTTTGATTTTCTTCTATTAGCTCCTGAGTTTCATTTGTTCAAAAAAATAGTGCAACTATTGACTCCCTTAGAGTTTATTAGGATGCAGAATGTGAGCCTTTTTCGAGAGGGTCATCCTGTGGCCACCTCAGTGTATCCTCTCTGGACTGGTAAGGTGCTGTCCTTACCATGTCACGAGTTTCCGTGTGCGCGGTTCCCCATTGATCTGCCTATTCATGCCCCACATGGTTTTATTTACTCAGACTTTAATTCTATTTCAATAGCCGGTGGGACCAGTGTTCATTAGTGCATTTCATAATTCTTCTTATGATTAGTCTTTGTTTTTCCATTTGGGCTTTAGTCAGTTCCAAACTCAAACCCACTGCCTTTCAGTCCATTCTGACTCATAAAGACCCTATAGAACAGAATAGAACTCCCCCGAAAGTTTCCAAGGTTATAAATCTTTCTGCAGACAGATTACCACATCTTTCTCCCACGGGTTGATGGGTTTGACCCATGGACCTTTGGGTTAGAATCTGCATGTTCTAACTGAGGTGCCAACAAGGCTCCTTTTGTTTCACTCCAGCAAAAAAAAAAAAAAAAATCTGGGACCATCTAGTTGATAACAACTCATCAAGGCCCTATACGACATCTTTCCTTGGTCTAGCTGCTCTATACTTCTAATACTTCTAGAACAATCTGAGACTATAGTGGTGATGTAAGCATCGCTGATGTAATATGGACGTTA
Organism: Nesogale talazaci; assembly: GCA_004026705.1. Taxonomy (NCBI): domain Eukaryota; kingdom Metazoa; phylum Chordata; class Mammalia; order Afrosoricida; family Tenrecidae; genus Nesogale; species Nesogale talazaci. Next base: position 36,089 of record PVJH01011390.1, read on the forward strand.
GGAACAGTGCCGGTGGTTCTTCATTAAATAGATGATTGGCTTTTGCACAGATAATATCAATGCTATTTTATTGTGGGGAAGATGAGAAAATTCCTCCATTCTGAATATTTTTTTATCAAGCACAGGTGTTAAATTGTGTCAAATATTTTCAGAATTTATGAATCATTTCTATTTCCCTTGAATAAACCATTTGAATCTATAGCCCTTGCTTTAAAAAAATGAGACAGGTTTTCTTATTAGAAGAGTATCCACATATTTTTAACCCACATAATTCTGTCCTGGCCACAGAAATGTGCATGGTCTCCCTGGGACAACTGTTCTTATGAACCCATTTTTGCCATTCTCATCAAATCCCTGGGGGATGTACATGGCTGCTAGCTGCCAGGCTGAAAATTCAAGCTCACCCACAGACACCTCCTAAGAAAAGACTAGAGAGTCAGTATATATATATATATATCTATATATCTATATATATATATATATACACACACACACACATATATTTTACACACACACACACACGTAGCCTAGTTCTACTCTGATAGACCCAGAGCCACCGCGTGCATCAATGGCAAGTGGTTATGCATATTTGGTTTTATATGCATTATAAAACTCCTATTGACGTTCTGCCTCAGGTGCTGAGCCTTCAAGGATCGACAGATAAAGGCTGCCTGACATGAATAAAGGTAAGATATGAAGAGCCAGATGAGACGAACAGCTAGCTGCTTGTAAGATGAGAGAAGAATAAAGAATCTCAGAAGAAAAAGTGATAGAACAGAACTAGCCTCTAGGAGTTAACCAAACTGAACCAAACTTGAGTGCCTTTAGCCCATTGTGACTCACAGAGGTCCTACAGGGCCGGGCAGGACTGCTCCATAGGGTTTCTGAGGCTGTACATCTTCACAGGAGCAGATGGCCTCACCTTTCTGTCAAGGAGCAGCTGATGGGTCCACCGACCCTGAGGTTAGCGGCCTACTACCCAATGCACAGTTCCATGAGTGAGCTTCAGAGTTAACAGCAGATGGGGAACTGTGACTTCCCTACTTCTCACCAGACCCCTGTTCCTGTCCTGCCAGGGGTCCACAGCACTCTCCTGGGTCCCTTGTTACTTGCCCCCAAATCCTTCACTGTTCTAAAAGATTTCATGCATTTGGTTGGTCAAACTAACTGTACCTCATTAATGATTATTTGTCTGTTTTAACCCAGACATGTACAGCTGCCCACCAGCTTTGGGTCAGAATGTGTTAGCCAGAATTGCCAGGCAGAGTCAATGCACTTCCAGACAAAACCACAACCTACCTGACATGCCAGTTAGCTTGAAGTGGCTCTTGTTGGGGCAAGGAAGCTAGTTTCAAAGGCCTTCTGAGATGTTGCTATGGGTCTGCATGCACCTGTTTCTTTATTCCTAGATAACAAGGGACCTGGGACCTTGGGGTGGAAACCTCTGATCTCACCCTGAATTTTGACCTTGAGAACGCTCTGGGCTTCAACCATCACTGATGTGCACACTTACCTCCATAAACAGGGAGCTGCAAAGGAGTTTTCTTCCACTGCTAATCAGCCTTCAGCCTGGGCCTTTGAACCTACCGAGTACCTTGGCAGTGATCTGCCCCAAGAGAGTCTCCAAGAAACCCCTACATGGCAGCTCTCCTGTGTCTCATGGTGTCAGTCTGCACAGAAATCAACCCCATGCCACTTAACAACTACTGCCTGCGTGATACACATGAGATACTTTTTGTAGCAACTTCTGCACTTGAGCTGTTCACTGGAGCCTTTGGCAGAATTGTTCTCTCCTATGAACAGTTCTCCATTCTGAGTCAAGCCAAGAGTCAAATTGAAAAAAATATGGTGAAGATGAACAGCAAGAACAAAGGATGGGCTTCTCCCATCCCAGTGAAGCTGGCTCCTCTGCTTAAAGGCAGCCTAAATGGTACAAAGCCTGTTCCTTCATTCTAGTGACAGTCTCATATCCTCGTGATCGTCTTTTCATCTTACTTTCTGCTTTCCTCAGTATGAGGAGGTGGCTCGGTGGGTTAAGTATTGGGCTCCTAATGGCAGGGCTAACAGTTGAAACCCACCAGCTGCTCCAAGGGACATGAAGCTGTTGTCTCTAGTCAAGATGAACAATTTGGGAAACCCAAAGGAGCAGTTTCTACTCTGTCTTGTGTCCCCACCATTGTCCACTGCCAGTGAGTTGATTCCGACTCATAGTGAAACTAATAGGGTTTCTGGGGCTGTGAATGTGGGAACAGATAGCCTCAATTTTCTCCAGAGGAGCAGTCCCTGAGTTTGAACTACTGATCTGGTGATTAGCAGTCCCTATGTGTTGGAGTTCACTGGTCAGCAGTGCATAGGGCTACTTGAAACAGAGGCCATAAGAGTGAGTGAGTGAGTGAGAGGAGGAGGGCTTAGTATAGTAGATGGCCACAGAGAAAGCATGCTGAGGTCCTGCTTGCTGGTTAGTGAACACCCTAAGCACAGGCTGCACCCCATCCAATTAATTCTTTAAGCTCCCAAGGTGATTCAACATGACTGTGGAAACACGCTGCTGTGATCAGCAGCAGAGTCAGCCGAAGGAGCTTGCTAGTTTCTTTCACTGTCATTGAGTGGATGCCAATGCAGAGTGCTCTGATAGGATAGAGTAGGACTGCCCATGTGAGCTTCAGAGACTAAATCCTTAGGGGAGTAGAAAGCCTTGTCTTTCTCCCTCCGAGTGGCTGGTGCTCTCAGATTACTGACTTTGTGGTCACCAGCCCAATGGGTAGCCCTTCAGTCCTCTTTCTGAATCAGCATCTGCATTTCAGAAAAGATCTCTATGGTGATATAGTGATCACCTGGCATGGTTCTTTGGATCTTAGTCCTTGTAATTCCTGCCAACTTACTGGGTAAAGCTATCCAAATGTGAGGTGTTTGCCACCCACTAAAGGGACTGGGTGGTTTGCTGATATTATAAAGAAAGTACAATGGGCAGACCATGCAAATAGGATGTATGGAATACTAACGTGTACATCAGTGAGTTCTGCCACCCACAAGGTTTAAAATGAACCGCTTCGGAAGCTGAAAGAGCAGATCTCGCTACTATCCGGAAACAGGAGCAGGGAGTGGATTCCATCCATTATGCACCAAGATTCTTGCTCCGAAACTCATGGAATATGGGAGACAGAGTGGTGACACCAGAGATGGCAACTGACACCACAGGGAGGAGGCAGAGCTGCTGCACGAGCAGAACCAAGAGCATGAGACAACGGAGCAGTGGGTTTCCCCGCCCACCAAGGGAGAAATCTGAGTGGTGTGGGGCAGAAGGCTTGCTGAAAGAATGGGTTCCTTCTGGGCACTGAATCAGGGGAGCTAGGTTTGCTTTGGGGCTAAGACATACTGGCAGAGCGGGCTCTTACTGGCAGAATTTACTTTGCTCAAGCAGGGCAAAGGATAAGGCCGATGGGGCAGAGAGGCTGAGAGCTGAAAGAGTTTTGTCACACTTGTCCAAGCAGGTCATGAGGTCAAGGTCCTGGGCACACCTATCAGCCTGGCTGCAAGCAGGTTGTCCTGACTGAAGAAGTGTATCCTTAGTAGTCCTGACCCTCAATTGCAATTTGTGAGTTCCCTAATAAACCCCTACAACTGTGACTATGGCCTGAGAGATCTGTCTGGCCATTGCAACAAATGATCAAAACTGCAGAGAAATTGAGAGTGCCTTGGGAAGGACAATGGGCAATTGAAATTCAATTGCTGCATTGAAATTGGAGCAATTGGCAGATTAGGTTGCTGTTGGGTTTGGGTCTCTTTCCCCTGTGTGAAGTCAGCAGGAGGCTGGACACAGTCTTCTTGCCATTGCACATATGTGCACGTTACACTTACAGAATCAGGGGCCACAGGCCTCTTACACTTGTGACAGTATTCACTCCAGAGGTGTGTCACTTGAGCAGGCACTGCCAGAAACACCTCTGACTCATCATGTGTTTGATTTTGAATTCATTTTCGGTCGCTGCTCATTCAGAAGCCTTTTCCTATTGTCACATTCTTTGTTCCTCGGTTACGCAACCTCCTATGAAGTTGTGACTCACAGTCTAAGAAGATTTGGTCTAGAATGATTTTTCTCAAAACGTGGCTCCTAAACCACCCGTGTCAAACCCATGGGCTGAGGTCAAGGCTACAACACAGGACTCAGGGCACTTGTTATGAAAGTGGATGGATATGGATTTTTAATTCTGAGTGGGAGGCCTTGGCATCTACGTGCTTAATGTGCCCATTAAGCCTACTAAAGGCCCCTTGAGGTGTAGTGGTTATGCTTTGGGCTGCAACTTACAAACACTTACAGTCTCGGACACCCACAGGGGGTGACCATGAGTCCACATGGTGAGTTTTAAGCCTACTGAGGTTTAAGAACTACTCCAAAGAACAAAGCCAGCAAATGGTGGCTGCCTTTTTCGAACTTCCTTCTGTCACATCAGAGCATTCTCAGTACACAACTGCCCCTGTCTCATGAAACCAGAAAAACTGTAGACACCTGACTACCCTTTTGATTGAAGAATCCATAGAAGAATCCTGATTCGGGGGATGGGGGAGGGTGGGTGGTGGGAAGGGGGATCTAGAAAAGAATTTGAAATCCTTCTATCACCCAGATTTCTGGAGCCATGGAGGCTGATTGAACCCTCAAAAACCTACTACTTTGGGGTAACCTTTAAATCTTAATCCAAAAATATCCCCTAAAGTCTTCTTAAAATCCAACATTCTAGCATAACTGATAAAGAATGCCTGCTTTGAGCACTGTACTTTTAAAAAGACACACATATGGGATCAAACTGACAACAGCAATTCAAAAGACTAGATGGGAAATGTCAGGGGTAGAAAGTTTAGGGTTCGGGGGAGGGGACATTCAGGAAAGGAGGTTGAGCCTGTTGCACAACTTCAAGGATAAACTCAAAGTCACTGAATTATACATGTAGGAACTGCCCAGCTGGTCTGCGTTTTGCTGTGTATATTCTCAACAAGAGAAATAAACACATGAGAAACTTAAAAATACACACACAGATAAAACATGACCTGGAGGAAAAGGTCACCTTCAGAATTTCAAAGGACTTTGGTTATGAATAGTGATAAAATGGTTAGTTAGTATTTTTCTGAATTCTAGTAGTTGGTCTGCTCATGAAATCACTAAAACTTAAATTCAAAAAAAGAAAATGAATAACAATAACCATTTTAGGTCTGCAGGGGTGGGGGTGGGGGTTGGGGGAGGAAGAGTTAGTGATCATCTACAAGGGTCCCACAGCCTGGCAAACAGGATGCTTCTGCTCTCTAACTTGTACCAGAACTAGGGGTGGTACTGCAAGGTCACCCTGAAAGTCAGGTCTGTATTTTAGATTGGCACAGAATGGACCGGGGCTCCCTTGCGCCTGTGCTAGGTGAGTCCAGATATATACACATTTCTCATCAGAGCTGGGCCTCACATGCAGCCTCCTGGGTGTCAGGTGCAGCATGCAGCCTGTAGGAACCAGGAGAAGGAAGAAACAACTCTTTATGAAATTGTTGCATGGGCTCAGAGTTTTAAATGCTACCACGAGAGGAAAACTGAAGCTTGGGCATGGAAAACTTTATCGCTCCCAAAAGCTAAGTTTGAAGTGTGTAGTACATCCGGTCCCTTTAAAAGCATTTCAGCTCATGGAAGAGCTTACAGAACCCTCAGTGGCTCTTATCTTCAGATGAAATCTAGGGTTCCAGAGTATGGTTCACAAGTGACTGGTGACAGAACTGAAATATTCTCAAGACAGAGTGCCATAGGACCAGAGTCATTGTAATGGACCGTGGAACAGATTGGGGAACTGTAATGCAACCTATTATAATGATTAAGTCATTTCTGAGTTTAAATCGGTAAAGCACAGAAACTTGAGACTGGGGGTGGGGGCGGGTTTTTGAGGCTCTGCTTTTAAAGGCTTTCTTTAGTTCATTGTTTCTTAAATTTTTGGAGTGTGAGGCTGGGTGGGGGGCAAGGGGAAAGAGAACTTGGAGAGTCTAATGGAAGCTATGGGCTTGCCCCCCAGTTTCCTGCCATAGTTGGATTCTATAGACTCCCTGGAGCCCATGTGGGGTGCAATCCACAGGCCCTTTATTAAGAACCTCAGCTTTGGGATTTTATTTTAAGAAGATTGCTCTATACTGGTCCCATTTGCAACCATTTTAGCGCTCCCACCCCCCAGGGTAGACTTTCTCTGCATCTAGGCCATCCTGTGTAGGCAGAAAATGAGGGCCAATAATTTTCCATTTAACAGACACATTTAGGTCGCCAATCTCCAGGGTGAGAAGTCAACCCAGGGAAAGCCCCCCATACTGAAGCAGCCGGAGCTCTTCTTGAGATGCTGCCTCGGTCCTCTTTGAGTGCTTGAGCTGGGGGCAAATGGCACAAACGCTAGGCGGTGAAAAAGGGGCCAAAAGTGAAGAAAGGAGGCCCCAGAAAGCATTGCTCATGGGCCTCATCCGCCTGCAAGGTCAGTGCCCCAACAATGTCAGAGATGGAAAAGACTTACTCTCTCCAGCCAATGGATGTGCAAACTGGCCCTGGCAAGTTAACTAGTAGGGAGAGGTAAATGAGTGCACAGGGGCAATCTCAAAGTTTGTGCCAGCCTAATGGATCAGGGTGGAGGGAGTGACCCCTCTGTGCCCCATGAACTTGTACCCAAGGGCAAACCCCTCCCCTCCCGTCCCTCTCCACCCCGTTCCCTACACCTCTGACCCCAGGGCCTTCTCTCTGTGACAGTGGTGGCACTCGTTGGCTCACCAGGTGTGAAGAGGACATCAGCTGCCCTCTCCCCACGCCTCCTCTAAGGTCCTTCCCTGAGGGACCGAGCCTCCGCCTACCGGCACCATGGAGTAGGTCATCATCATCAGCATGTCCTGGCTCTCGGCGCGGATGTGTGGCGCAGGCTGCCCGCCGTGGCTGCGCTTGTTGCGTGCCGCGCTCGCGCTCGCGCTCGCGGGGTCCTGGGGCGGCGCGGGGGCCCGGCGCGGCGCGCGGCTGAGCTCGGTCAGAAAGGCACGCAAGGCGCTGTCCTCGCGCTGCTCCCGGCCGCGCTGCGCCTCCAGCGCCCGCAGTGCCGCGCTCAGCCCGCGCCACTGGCACAGCGCGAACACGGTACCCAAGGCGTTGAGTGCTGAGAGCAGCGCCACCGCCGCCAGGGCGCCGCGAAGGCCCCAGCCCGCGCCCTCGCGGCCTCGCTGCGCGCCTTGGGTCATGGTAGGGCAGGGCAAGGCAGAGAAGCTCGCGCTGGGCCGCTGCTTGCCCTGGCAGCCTTTATATGGCCTGGGCACACCGTGGGCTGGTGGCAGCAGCGTGAGTCACGCCGTCCTTAGGTCCTCCTGGCGAGGCGGGTTGGGGACAGTAGTGGTGGCGCCCCAGCAGCCCAGAGGGACAGGCGGGCAGAGAGGGGGAGAGGAGCTGGGCCAGACAGCCAGAGGAGGAGGGGCAGGCAGGGCTCTGCCTAGCAAACCCACAAACCCGCCTCTCCTTCCCTTTCCTACTGCTGCTCTGCCCATGACCGCTGCCAAGGCCCAGGCAGGCAGCACGAGGGAGACTGAGGGGGAGAGCAGGAATTCTTACTGCCTGAGAAGTGGCTGGACTCCACGACCTACACGCCCCCCCCCCCCACACACACACACACTCTGCACAAAGGCCAAGGCACGTGCCCATGGTGCCTTGCAGACCAGCTGTGCTCAGTCCTAGGCAGCCTGCCCATCGTTCCTCCAGAGAGATAGAGTTCCAAGACCTCACAGATCTCTGAAGACAACCCCCCCCCTCCACCATGTCTTTCCAGGAGGGGTCGGACAGGGACAGGAGACAGCTGACACTGGAGGATTTAAAAGGCTACCACCAGAACCAGGAAAGCCACTCCTTCCTACCAAACAGAAGTGGTGGTGAAGGAAGATGCCCAGGACCTGCAGGTCAAGGACTCTCCATGTGGTGTGCATATCCAGGCCCTGGGCAGAGTGATGAAGACAGAGCTGAAGTCTGTGGGTCAAGATGTCAGGCTATCCCTCTGCTCTGCTGCCTCAGCTGGGGTCCTTGGACACATCCCAGGACACTAGGGACATCTGTTTTTGCATTGGTGAAACAAAGACCTGCACCAAGGGATGCCCAAGGTGCTTCCTGAAGAGAGATTGAGAGAGCCAGAGACTCCTCCGAGGATCCTGGCCAGGCTGGGTCTGGTCTTACCTAGCCTACCGGGCTTGCAACTGTCCCACGTCACCTAGTATGCCCACTACAGACCATTCTGGCCAACTCAGATGCCTATTCAAGCTCAGGGGCCTCTGGCCACCAGAGATAGTAAGTTCTTATTTCCTCTGGATACCTCTTCCCTCCTGGCGCTTCTCAGTGTCCCCCTGAGTGGCTCTGCCTCCCTAGGGCCCCAGGGCCAGCAGGGGACCTTGATGGTGTGGGAAGATACTAACCACAAGCCAAGATTGCTGTTTCCATAGCCCAGAATCGCTGAGGGGGCCGTGGCTCTCTGCCTTCCAGCCAGCTGGAGCCTCCTTGAAGGAGAGAAAGGACTCCCTGGGGACAAGAGGGCCCGTGCTGTTTCAGCACAGTGTGTCCCTGGGGGAGGGGTGGGGGCCAGGGAGAAGACAGAGTAGTAAGCACCTTTTGACTTCACTGTTGGAGCTCTGGCATCATCCCCAAAGATATGCATGTCACTTACCACAGGCTGGCTTTTCTGCTCAGGGGAGAGAGCCTCAAGATGATCTCAATGTGCTTATCCCCTAGCTCCCAAGTAGAGCAGACCTTATTAGTCTGGATGAAACAAAGCTTTTCAGTGGGCACCCTCAAAAGGAGACACAGTTCATAATAGTCAGCATGTGGAATATACAAAGGATGAATCTAGGAACATTTTGAGGTCCCAGGTCCTGAGAATGGGAGTTGGAAGCACTTGAATCCACCATTTACCAACATGACTTTTGAGTAACTTATTCAAGTCCTTTACCCCCCAAACCACTGCCATTAAGGGGACTCCAACTCACGGTGACCCTACAGAGGGTTTTCTGAGGCCAGTAAATCTTGCTGGAGGACATAACCTCATCTTTCTCCCTCCCAGGCACTGGTTGGTGGGTGTGACTTATGGGCCTGTCAGTTAGCAGCCCCCAGGCTTGCTTACCAGTGTTGCCCGAGCTCCTCCAACTTCATTCTCATCTCACATGGTTGTAAAAGTTTCCTAAGAAAATGCATAGGGAGCAGCCATGCTCAGTGGGACACCAGTATTATTGGTTTGGGGTTGCAGCTACATGCTGACCCCTGGACATTTGTGGGAAAATTCATGCTCTTTTTCTATCACTTTTTTTCTCCCTGTGAACTTTCTGAAGCCCACAGCTTCTTGTATGTCACTTCACTTTTATGGAAGATCTACATGCATACCTGTACCTGTTTTTGTTCATGAACGAAATCTGAAGAGCATTTATTGCTTTAATGAAAAAAACATTGGTGAAAAATGAAGCCGGCGTTTCCAAGTTCCATTAACCACAAGCCCTTCAAGAGACTGTTGTGTGCACCTGAGCTAGGCGGGGGGCGTCTCTGAGCTCCTGCTCCCCAGGAGTGCTGTGCGCAGTACCCAGCCACCATCGCTTTGAACTGTGTCTGCAGACATGTATGTCCCTAGGTAGGGCTGGCGGGCTCTTGGGTCGCATTGGTGGTTCTTTTCTGGGAGCACTCACCATGTTCTCCCATACAGAAGAGGGACTACGTGCTGTTTCAGCTTTCAGAAGGCTTTCCCTGGAATGCTGTACTTTCAGAGAGAGGACAACCTGCCTGTGCTGCTGACCATGGTGCTCATCGGGATCCTTCAGTTTGGTTCCAGAAGCCAGGGCCTCATCCTCATCCTTCATGGCAATGACTGACATGTGCCAAAGAGAAGCAGTGGTCAGTGAGTCGATCAGCAAATCACATTTGTAGCTACTCTCTGAGGTGAGGACTTTTGCATGTAGACTCTGTCTCCTTTCTGAACACAGTGACACTCTGTGCCTTTATTCAGGTTGGTTGTTGACCAGAGGCCCTTCCTGCGAACTCAGACCTGCTGAGCTTCCTAAAGTTTCTTGATAGACCACATGTATTTCTTCACTGATTGCCCTGCTCTCTCTACTCCTCCCCCCATTGTTTTTTAAAAGGTAGCAACCATGGCAGCCTACTTTGCTGGCAAAGGGGGTTCAAGATATAAAGTAGGGACATGGAGAAACATCTGAATTACCTTCTCTGGAGATCAAAAATGCCAAGAACACTGTGTGCTATCTTTATAGCGAGAAGTACATTTTCCATTAAAAGGCAGATGCTTCATTTCCAAAGTTAAATAGAAAGCTCTTTAAGAAATGATTCTAGCTTGTTAACTTTAGGGACCTGGAGAATAAAATCCAATCCAGGTATAAACTCTGCCTCTTCAGTTTGAAGTAGATTAGATCGCCTCCTGATTGTGAAAGGAATCCTTTGTATTTTAAGGTGGGGCACTTGGGTCTTTGGGTTTCCTATGATGAGGTTGGTCACTCTGCTGTTGGCAGGAAGGCTTCACTGTGCTCCTGCCTGCTGCTTCTTCCCTTGAGGCTGGTGGTGAGAGAGATGGCCTCTCTTCAATGGTTGCCATCTCCCTGTAGATCTTCTACCCAGCATCTTTGGACTTAAACTGCCTGTCCCCACATTTTCACCCAACCAAAGTCAGCAATTTTACATCCTTTTTTTTTTTTCAGTGAGTCACTCAGCACATAGCAATGGAGTGCCTACTTTCTGCCAGGAACTGTCTGCTCGGAGATCAGATGAGAAGGGGAAACAAAGTCAGAAACCATTCTTGTCCTTCTGAAACCACAAGTCTAATTGGAGAGAAAGCAATCAAGTGATCACTCAAGGGAGTGCTTCCTTATGACTCCATAAACCCTGGGAAGGGAAAGAGCAAGATTCTGGAAGCTGATGTAATCAATAATTGGATTGATTAGTCAAGGAAAAGTTCATGAAAGAAGTGATATTTGGGCTGAAGTCTGAAGATGCAGTGTTATCTTGACAGGAGCGACAGAATATGTGAGTCTGTAGCCAATGTGGCTGCAGTGTGGAGATCAAACTCAGGAAGGAGCAGGACAGAGTGAGACAAGGCTGGGCACAGTCTGGGTGGGACCTTGGATTGGATGGCGAGGAGTGTCTTCATTGTCAGAGCAATCCATAACCTGGGAGGTGTTTTAAGTGAGTGGTGGTGGTAAAGATGTCAGATTTCAGTTGTAAAGGTTTTTTTTTTAAGTGACCTATGATTGCCAGAGGCTTCTGTCATGAGAGAAACTGTATTTGATCTGGGACCTCCACATGGGTCACCCCATCCTGCAATTAAATAAGCATTGAGTTCCAGAGAATGCCACTTTCATCTATACATGTAATGATAAACAGCTTGAAAAAATGGCTGTGGATGACAAATTATTTGGTTAATCTTGTTAACAGCCAGAATTTTTGCATATTATCCAGCGTGTAGTCAATATTTTCTGAGAAGCCAGCCTTTGATGCTTACTCAGGAACACACCAAATCAGGTCATTTCTAAGTGTGAGTAAGAATGGAGAATCCTGTTTTCCTCCTAAGAGCTTTAGTTCAAGTCAGGCATGTAACAACAAATTCCCAAGAACCATAGTAGTTGCTATACCTTAGACCTTTGAGCCATCCAAACATTGTCAGATGCGGGCTATCCAAGGTGGTAGACCCATGGTCATCTCTGATTTTCCCTTACATATTGCCTTTTTTTTTCCTTTGGGACAGAAACCCCCCTCCTAAATCCACCCTGCCTGGCTAACACACTGTAGCTAATTGTCACAGGCTAGGTTTTCTGGAATTAAACTTGGGATGGGATTTTGGTTGCAAAATGTTTACTAGGTATTGGTGTCTGTGAAGGAAAGATGACAGAAGCAGAATTGAGAAGGAGAAGCCCAGCCTGGTACAGTTCCCAGAAGCATTGACCAGCCCTCTGGGGACTCTGGATGGAATACAGGCAATGTTCACCCTAGTGACCCATGAAGAGCCTTACAATGAGTTTGATTTTCTGCTGTATCCCATGGCTGGCCTCTTATCTCATTCAGTCACCAGATGTCAACGGCCCAGGAAGGTGGACTATGGGATCTCTGGAGCTGAGGTTGACCCTGACTTTACTTCCTGCAGCTAAGCAGTAAGTCCCTCTTTTAAGGAAGATATGAGGCCCATCTCCGTGTCTATCATATAAACCATATTATTAGGTCAGAGACAGGTCAGTAAGTTACATTTACTGATTTAAACATAATCATATCAGACTATGGAGAGAAGTTTTCTTTTTTCCTACCTAGAGTGATTGCCTTTCAGTTAATAACAAAAGTGATTGTTTTCAGAAACCAGATGAAAATATGAAGAGAAGCTCTTAGAACGGTTTTGAAATTGCCAAATCCACAGAGTAAGTGAATACTGCTAAGCTCCACTTAGGAAATTTGAGCCACTGTTTTTGCAAAGACTATGCAAAGCTCTGAGTAGAGCACTTCTGTTTTTAATGTTCCTTCTCATGTCATTTGAGCTTGAGAATAAGCCTGTGAAGTGACTGGGGCAGGTCTTATGACCATTTAACAGATGAGGATGTTAAAGTTCAGGAAGGGTTAGCGACTCCTACTGTTCAAGCTTCTCCAGCGTTTTCTGGTGCCCTGCAACCTTCTAGACCCAAACGAGCTTGTTAGGAGTGCTGGTGGTGTGCTGTGCCTCTTCTCTGCTTACACATCCATTCACATAGGATGTGTGAGTTCTTAGGACATCTCGCCTGTTCACAATGCCACTATCATAGTTAAAAATTGGATGAAAAAGTAGCAGATGTCAATTTAGGGGAATGAGATATATTTTTACTTGTGGAGATAAGGCATTTCAATGACAATGAGGGGACCATAGAAGACAGATGTCATCGAAGATGTTGACATGCTGGGGGGGGGGGGCAGTTCTTTAATGAACTTTATTTCCGTCTGTCACCTTCTCGTGTACTGAAATGGGTACCAACTTCATTTAATGTCCTGAGGTGCTTGTTTTGCTGTGTTTCCTGTCTATTTAGCATCTATGGGTCTTTGCTTTGGACAGTTGATATCCTGTTTTGTTGCAGGCACATAAAGGGCCAACAGTGCCTGGGCACTAAGGCATAGCCTGGCAAAGGGATCAGGCTGGGGGAGAGTGGGCGAGGTGTGCAGATGCCCTCATCCTGTCCTTGTCCTTTAGTGTGAGAGAAGTGAGAAAACTGGGGTATGAGGCTTCTTCTGAAGGAAGCAAACTAGCTGACATCATGTGAGTTGACTCTGACTCCTGCTGAACCTTGTGCATTAGAGTAGGATTGTGCTCCCTAGGTTTCCAGGGGCTGCCTGCTTTTTCAGAAGTACATCACCAATCACCAAGCCCTTCGTCCAAGTCTCAAACCACCAATCTTTCCATTAGCAGCTCAACACATGGACCATCTGCACCACCCAGGCACTAAAAACCACAAACAGTGGAGGAGTTCTTCTTGAAGGACCCCAACCACTGTTCTGAGTCTACAGAGTAGACACAAGAAAATGCTACCCTACCAAAAAGGCCCAGTAGTGCTCCCCCCCAGGAAAGAACAATTACAACTGAAACAAACAAACAAACAAACAAAACCTAAAGACCAGGAGACACAGGGAACAAAGAGACTTTCTGGAACCAAAGACAAGATCTGCAGAAAAATTTAGTCACTAGAAGACAAGAGAGATAATAAGTATATTTTCCAAACTCGAGAGGATCTGAGCCAGGTGATGAGAAGGCTTTGGCCATTTCTGGGCAGGAAAAATAAATTAGAGCCTGGTAAATTCCGAAACTCTTAAGGATAAGAAGAACATCTTAGCATCTTTTAGAAGGAAGGTACAACTTCCTTAAAAGAGGAAGAGGATTATGGGACGCCAAGGATCTCTTTTGACAACACTGGCAACCGGGAAGACTGAGGCAAACTGTAAAGATGACTGAGAGGAAATATCACATACCAAGAATCCATTAGCCAAGACCCACTCACTCCTCAGTCAGCATGAAAGAAATCAATTTGAGCATCTGCAAAGATTCAAAGAAGGCGTCCCAGATCTCTTCTCTCTGAAGGCTGGGGGCTGCTTAAGAAAAGATGTAACCTAACAATAGATGCATCAGCTCAAAGTCATCTGTATGGAGAGGGACAAAAGGGTGGTTGGGGGGTGCGGTGGGAGGTGGGTCTAGCAGTAAGGCAGAATCATTGCAATATGCAGTCAAACTTAAATGGGTAATAATAAATTGTTTAAGAATGTGTAATGTGGGTGCTCAAACTAGGATATATATATATATATATATATATATATATATATATATATATATGTCAAGGGCAACGTTAATAATAGCCAAGAGAAAAGGGGGAAGGAAAAGGTGTCTATCGGCCTCATCTGGCATAAGAAGGTAGGAAATGAGAGCATCTGAAAGGTTTCAATATATGGGGGAGCAGAAACAGCAGGAGAATAAGATATTTGGAGGGAATTGCCTATTTCCATATAATAGAAGCATTTGAATTTGACTATGAGAGACAAAAGGGAGGAGGAAGTTGTGACTAGGATGGGAAAGTAAAATAGAACTTCTAAATTAACAGGACAAATAAAATAACAAAATATCTAACCAAACTAACTATGGTAATTAAGACAAGGGAGATGGAGAAAGAAGTGAACGCAGTTAATAAGCATCAGGTGAAATGGCAGGCATATAATTCATAATGTTTTCTGTTCCACTAAATGCAAATAGATTTAATTATCCATTAAAAGGTGGACTATCAGGTTGGGTTAAAAATGTTGCATATTGCATGCAAGAAAGAAATATATTTAATAAAAACAGATACAGATTGAAAAGAAAATAAGCAAACAAAGCAAAATAAAGATTCCAGGTCTTATATATTGAGTCATGTTCCTGAAACATGTGGTATGAATTTTAACCCCTGTATCTGTGGTTTTATAATCACATTGGAAAGGGAATCCCTGTTATTTTAATTAATCAGAATTAATGTAGAGTATGTTTCAAGCCAACTTTTGGTATGTAAAAGAGAGTAAACCAACAAGCCAGGAAGCAGGGATGGGGCAAGAGAGAAGTTAAGATTCATGGAGTATGCCAGGGAACCAAGAAGCTGAAGCTCAAGAGACAAAGACCTCTTTTCTTCAGTGACACTGAGAAAGCCAATCCCTAGAGCCGGGGTTCTGAAATCAAGGTTCTAGCCCTTTAAAAGGGGGTGGTGGTGGGAGGAATCAAAGCTGAAGGAAGTGTTAGTGGTACCATTATTGCAGTGCTTAGCTGCTATCAGAAAGGTCAACAGTTCAAACAGACAAATTGCTCTACAGGTGAAAGATGTGGCAGTCTTTTGGAAAGATTACAGCCTTGGAAACCCCATGGACCAGGTCTCTTCTACCCCATGGGGTGACTATGAGTCTGACTCGACTCTGCGGCAATGTGTTGGTGTGTCAGTCTGGGTCAACTAGAGAAACAAACTCATAGACGTGCATATAGATATAAGGATACGGTTTATATACAAGAGGAATAGAACATTAAGAAAGCATCCCAACCCAGTCCAGTTCAAAGTCATAAGTCCGATATTAGCCCATATGCCTGACACCAGTCTATAATGTCTCCTTCCAACTCACAAAGTCACAGGCCAGTAGGTGCAGAGTTCCAGTGCTGGCAGGGGTCTCCCCCTGGCTCCTGGCTTTGAGGGCTTAGGGTCTATCAACATCATCCCGTGGTGGTAGAAGCATTGCTGGCAAAGGTCTCCACATGACTTCTCCAGCTTCAGAGGTTTGGTTTCATCAGGGTAAAGCCATGTGGCTTCTCCTCCAGCTCCTCCAGCTGCCATCTTGTCTTGTTCGTACTTTGTTGTCTCTGAGACTAACTCCCAACAACTGGGGAGATAGCTTCTCATGTCCATGAGGGAAGTATCACGAGATTTCCCAGAAGTGTCAGGAGAAAGCCATGACCACATGGAGGCCTCATTGGCTACTCAATGGCTACCTCCAGATTAACAGGCTAAACTCCACCCCTACATCTCAATCATGAAATTAACATAAGCACATGACTGCCTGATTTTATTGTTTACTTGAAAGTTACATATGGATACAGAGTTATGTAAAAGTGTAAAATTGGGCTGAGCCCCGGTGACGTAAGTGGTTGAGTACAGGACTGCAGTCCGCGGGCTTTGCGGTTCAAATTCAGCAGCAGCTCTCAGGAGCAGCGCTGGGTAGCTCCCATGACCACCAGAGGGCAGTGATGCCCCCCCTCCAAAAAAAAGTGTAAAATTAACAAGGGGTGGTCTGTGGTGGTCATGTGCTTATGTGTGGGTGTGGCTTTCTCCTGAGGCTTCTGGGAAATCTAGAGATATTTCCCTCGTGGAGATGAGAAGCTACCTCCCCAGTTGTTGGGAATTAGTCTCAGAGATAATGGACTACGGATAAGACAAGATGGCAGCATCCGAGGAGTCAGAGGAGAAGCTGCACGGCCTTGCTCTGATGGAACCAGACTCTAAAGTTGGAGAGGCCACATGGAGACCCCTGCCAGTGCTGAGTTGCTTCTACCACCACTGGATGCTATTGATGGTCCCTGAGCCCTGGAAGCAAAGAGCCAGGAGGAGACCCCTGCCTGCACCGGGACTCTGCACCCACTGACCTGTGACTTTGTGAGTCGGAAGGAGACATTATAGACTGATATCGGGCATATGGGCTAATATCGGACTTATGACTTTGAACTGGACTGGGTTGGGATGTTTTTTTTTAGTTTTTTTTTTAGGCATCACTGCCCTCTGGTGGTGGGAGTAGGAGGCCCAGCCTTTGTTCCTGTGAGCTGGAATTGAACCTTCATCCCAGTGGGCCACAGTCCCGCACACAACCACTACGCTACCGGGGCTCAGCCTGGGATGTTTTATCAATATCGCATTCCTCTTGTATATAAACAATTCCCTTATATCCATATGCATGTCTATGAATTTGTCCCTCTAGTCTACCTGGGCTAACATAGTGCTGCTATGTCTGTTCTGACTCCTAGCAACCTCGTGCAACACAGAACCACACTGTTAAAACCCAGCATTGCTTTGAAATCACTGTTGGTAGAATTAGGATGCCAAAGGCAATTCTAGTGAGGACTCAGAAGTGAAGAGATCTATAAACAAAGCATCCATCATCTTAGAGAATATAGAATACATAGGGTGATAACAATGGAATCTTGCTTAAAATGTGAACATTAAATGTTTTCTGATGAGTCTATAAAGGAAAATGATGAACATGTAATTGGACAGTGGAGGAAGGGTGATGCTTTTTATGCAGTGGCAAAGAACTTGTCTGAATTATGTTCAGATTGTTTGGTAGGAGGTAGAGCTTCTAAATGATGATCATGTATATCTGACTGATGACGATTTCTACACAAGGTCCTAAATGTGGGTGTGGGGTTTTTCCTTTTCACTTGTAGTAAAATGTGAGACAACAGAGGTGGACTTAAAAATAAATCATGTAATGTGAAAACTTTAAGATTGAGACAATTCTATTGTACATACTAAGGACACGTGCCCTAGGATGTTCACCAAGGATGCATCACCCAATCTTTTATTATAAAAATTACAAGTCTAAATTTGTAACTGATAGATCAAGTCAACCACCACAGCCCCAAACCCCAAAGCTTGCATTGAAGGGGGCAGAGAAAGGACAAAAGGAAAGAACACTGTCTTCCTCTTGTAATTCTTCAGGCAGGAAAACAGGCAAAGGAGCCACACTTATTGCACTCGGAAACAGAAGAGGAGCATCCTTGAGGCAGCAGAACTGTGAGGAGGAATGAGGAAAGCAGGACCTTCAAAGTTTTAAAGGGTAGAGTCATTATCTCCCTGAACCTTGGAAGGTGGGGTCAGTGTCTGGAAAGATTCAAAGAATGGGATGTTCAACAGCTCCATTCCAGTGTGTCAGGGGGATGTGAGCCAGTGCCCAAAGCTGATAGAAGAACAAGAATTTCTGGGGCGGAAGGCCTGGCCTCATAACTCCAATGGACATGGAAAATGAGGTTGATCCAAGCCAGGAAGGGAAGTTGCCAGCCGGAATACCCTTGACAAGAGAGCTGAAGCCCAGCGACTTCTACCCAGAACCCAGACGGTGTGGCCAACACTCAGCATCTGGCATACCCATTGTCCAGAGGCTTCTTTTTAAACTTTGATGAACTGAATCCACTGCTATCAAGTCCATTCCAACTGACCCAGAGCCACCCTCCAGGACAGAATAGGACTGTTCTCATGGGTTTCTGAGATGGTAAATCTTGGTAGGAGGAGAAAGTTCCATCTTTCTCCTGAGGAAGGGCTCTTGGCTGGTGGTTTTGAATTGCTGACCCTGCAGTAACCTACTATGCCACCCACACTCCTCTTCAAATCATGATAGCCTAATGTCCATTGTACTGCTCTAGTCTGGATTTGCAAGAGCCAGACTGAACTCCACAACATTGAGTAACAGGGGAAGAAATACTATTTTCCTGTATTAAGGAGTACAAGAGTTAAGTCTGTTTTATCTTTTCTTCTTTAATCATTTTATTGGTGGATTATACAATGCTGATCACAATCCATATATCCGTCCATTGTGTCAAGCACATTGTATATTAGTTGCCATCATCATTCTCAAAACATTTTCTTTCTGCTTGAGTCCTTGGTTTCAGCTCATTTTTTCCCTCCCGCTCCCCCCTCCCTCATGAACCCTTGATAATTTATAAATTATTATCATCATATCTTACACTGTCCGATGTCTCCCTTCAACTACTTTTCTGTTGTCCGTCCTCTAGATAGGAGGTTATATGTTGTTCATTGTAGTCTATTTCTACTCATATTCACCCTGTAGGAAGAAGTAGAATTGTTCCTGTGGAAATCCAAGACTTTAAATCCTTACTGGAGCAGACTCAGCTCATCATGAGTCCCCAAGAGAAAGTGGATGATTCTGAACCACTAACCTTGTGGTTAGCCCACCACACCACCAGGGCCCCTTAAAAGAACCTGGCTGACAAGCTGGGCCTGCACAAACACAACGCAGTTTTTTCCGTTCAGTCAATAGCCCTGAGCCTGTTCTTACAAGAGAAGACCACCCAAACACTTCACCTTCTCAGGCCTATGGAAAAGGTAGTTTATAAAATCATACTAAATAGGGTGGGGGAAGTGCTCTAAAATGGATCTGGTAATGAATGTATGATTCTCCTTGATGTGCTTAAATAATTGAACTATTGAGTTGTATGATGTGTAAACTATGTGTCAATAAAACTGTTGGGGGGGGGATCATACTGAATTAGGCAAAAAATGCATACACACACAAACACACACGATTCATCTTAAAAGGCCTACCCAGGCTCTCTGCTTCGTAGTCTTGAGGAGAGCATGTTCAATGATGCAATGATAGCCATGTCTCCAGAGTTGGCAAATGGTGCCAACACCCTGAACTCAGACTTCTAGCCTCCTGAGGCTGTGAGAAAATAAAACTTTGTTTGTTACCCATATAACTAGACACCAGGTGGTGCACAAATGTAAAGCTGGAGAGAACTACTATCTTAACACCCAACAAAATGAAAGTTCAAGCTAAAGCACTTCAGGAAATAGAGATACTACACTATAATTAAGTCATCATTTATGAGAGGGGGACTAAGTATCCATTAATCTGTAGACACAAATGTGAAAAACAAAGCAAATCCATGTATATTCTCAACACCCTTTCTCTTTAGGTACTGACTTTGGATCCTAGACATAGCCCTGCACTAAGAACTCCTACCATCCATCCTGTAAATAACCATGTTGGGTTTGCACAGTCTGGGGGGCAGGGTGCCGTGGGCTGGAGCTGGAGCCTGCTGCTGTTGTGCTACAGGCATCCTAGTGTGGACTCTGGCCTGGGATGTCTCTAAGCCCAGCACCCTGGAGTGGGACCAGAAGGCAGGAGGCAGGTCAAAGCAAGGTTACTGCTCAGTCTTATGTGAGAGCTGTTGGGTGAGCAGGTGATCCCATGTTTCAGCTGTTGGGAGATACACCCAAACACACACACACACACACACACACACACACACACACACACACACCCTTGTGCCTTCTAATTCAGGGTTCCCTGTGGGCATTGTTCTACCTCCTAAGAGCCATTTTAGATAGACGTTTCTGGAGACAATGATCTTAGGCAGGATTTGTCACCTTGATGGGGTGGAGGTGCTGCTGGCATCTAGTGGACAGGGGTGAGAGTTATTAGATGTCTTACAGGGGTCAGTGTCAGTCCACACCTCAGACTCAGCTGCCTTTCTGATGTTCCTAAAGGTGACAATTCCTTTTCACATATAAAGATCAAAGTGCACCACCCCCACCCTTTTATTCTTCCTATTTCAACATGCAGTGAATATTAGGTTGCTCATGATTAAGGAAACCCGTGTCTTGAAGGGCAGTGTAGTCACAGTAGGCCAGCACCTACTCATCTGTGTGATGCACACTGCTTGTGCTCACAGCTATCTGACATCAAGATGTGGGCAGGCATCTAACTACTCATCAAGTCCTTCCCTGCAGTCATGTACAAAAACTCAGGTACTGATATTATTATTTTGTTATGAAATTGCTTTCCTTTATTTTTTGATTTTTAGCATATTAAGAGTTTTATAGTGATGTGTGCGTCTGAAGTATGGATTTGAGGAGAAAATTCTGTGTGCCTAGTGAGGAAAGAGGGAAGGGCCTTTTTCTTCTACTTTGGGAAAACTTCAGAAATGAGCAACTCTTCAAGTGATTGTCTGATGTACCCTCCACCCCAGAAATCCTGAGGTGTGTCTTTACTCAGTAGAGGGGTGACAGGTTCAAGAGATTGCATGCCGAATTTCTCCCACTCGCTGGCAAGCACCCTGGCCTCTCCAGTGAGGCTTTCCCAGACAGCTCCCTCCCTGAGGAATCTCTTTCTCCCTTCTGTTCTTCTGTCTGCACACACTCCACCTTCCCTTCCATTCAGGAATTCATTCCTAACCTCCTCAGATGAGAAGCAACTACCTCAAGGGGAAAGCTTGAGGTGTCCTGTCTCTTAAGGGCCACCACGAGACTCATCCTGTGTCTGTCTGTCTGTTGTGCTGTGGTGGCCCATGTGACTTTTATGCTGGAATAATACCAATACCAGCATGGTCGCCCAGGGAGAGAGTGGTTTCATGGAGCTTCCTGACTAAGACAGGCCAGAGAGGGCAGCCTGGTGAGCTGGGTGTGAAAATGAGCCAGGGAAAACCTTGCATCAGAGCAGGGTGCTGTCTATTGCCAAACATGCCAAAGGGGCTGAGGATGGCGCAGGAGCTGGAGCCACCGCACTCGGTTATATTCCAGACCACCAAGAGTTCAGAACATACTCGAGGGCAGCTAAGCACAAGTGCACTCACATAGAACAATGAGCAAAGGCCAGAATGATTTTGGGAGTGGTTGGACAACTCTACTAACTTTATCCCAGAACTCAATCGTGAGGGACTGTTTGCGCTTTCTAGCTAGCCAGCTTACCAGCTGAACCCCAAAGGGTGCCTTGAGTTTTTAATGAGAAGTTTAATTAGCCCTACCTCATGCTTCTGGAAGAAGTGGAGAATGCATCCAGCCCTAGCAGGAGAAAGTTGGACTGTCACCAGCCAGCCATATGGCGCCATGGAGCACCACTGGCTTCCCTATGGGGCTGCACTAAGTCCTCAGTAACTTCTAAATGTGAAACGTGTTTATTCTTTCGGGAAGTGGGCTGAGGAAGGCTCCTTCTCAACTGCCTGCAGCCACAGATATGTGCTGCTTCAGGGATGTCTAGGGGCGCGTGCAAAGCCCTGGCCCTCATCCATGGCCTGCGTCTGGTCCCACCTTAGAATGCCTTCTCAGGCTCTCTGCCCCAGGGTCTTGAGGAGGAGCATGTCCAAGGATGCTCATTTTGTAACTCACTCATTTTGAATTTTAGGGATGACTACGTGTCTTATGTTTCCAACTCTGTAAGCGCGGGCACACGAAAATAAGAAGACCTCCGGGGCCTGTGGGCGCCTCATTGGGCTGCCAGCTGCAATGGTTGAGACCCCAAACCCATTGCTATCCCCGCTGGATAAAGATGGCACTATTCTCATGGAGATGCACAGGCTCAGAAAACTAAGGGGCAGTTCTGACTCCAGGGTCGCCATGAGCTGGAGTCCACTCAGTGGCAGTGGCTTTAGCATGAAAATTATGCCAAAAGTCCTGAGCTGAAACACAGGTCACTGTCATTCACAAGTGTGAGATTTCAGCAAGAGTTGCATACAATATTTTTGTTGTAGAATTTTCTTATGGTAAGGTCTATGTTCTGCTATGATCAGTCTGACCTTCATCTTGTTTCTTATCCAAGAAGGAGGTCTGGATCATTTAATGAATGCTGCAGCTGTGCTTGTCCTCCTTCATTTTCCCTTTGCCTCCAGCCACCTGGAGGTCAGAGGTCTTATTTACTACTCCCTCGTTGCTCTAACAAACCGAAATGTACTGTCCCACCATTGGGGAAGCTAGGAGTCTCCATTGAGGGCAGCAATTCTAGGGGAGGCTTCCTTTCTGTCATCCGTGGGGGAAGATCTGTGTCTCTTCAAAATCTGTGGGCCCAGCATCCCCTGAAGATCTCTATGTGTCTTGATGTCAGTCTTCCCTGGGGTCTAGGAGGGTCTGAAGGTGGGAACCCCAGCTCCCCCACCCCAAGTTCTTTCCTGGTGATACAAAGTGGGGTTCCTTTCTTTGCTGGATTCTTCTGCCTCCCTCAGCTCTTATAAAATAGAAGGTGAAACAGGGTGGCCCCCCCACAGAAGCAGCCCTTTACAAGGCTGAGGCTTGAAAAAGGGTGTTGTGAACGGAGTGAACCCCAATGCAATTGATTGGATGATCACATACTGGAGATGATCGAATGATCACATCACTGCCAGTTGCATCACTGAATGACTGCCAAACCACCAAGAATCATGGTTCAGCCAAGTTGACACATTTTTTGTGGTGCAGGTTGGGGGATGGTCATTTAATGCATGACCCTAGGGCTGCAGAGGTGCTTGGCTAAATGCTGCCCAGAGCCAATGTTGCCTCCTTGCCCGGAAGCAGCATTTATCCCAATCAAACTGGAGACTTTTTTCTGGGCAAGGAATTCTCTTAATGACTTGTTGGAGATGCACACCATTCCCCCCATGGTTAGCATTGTACTCTACGAGGACAGAGCAGAGAAAGCAGATGGTGGAGAAGGTGACTCCTTCAGGTTGAGAATCCCTACAATGCAACCTTTCTTCTTAACTCCCTTGGTCCTCCTAACCATCCCATCCTGCCAACAATGAGCAACCCCAGGGTGTCTGCCCTCAGCTTGCCTCACAGAACCATGAAAGGACTTTGAAGATGGTCCGGCCCCAGAGCAACCAGGTTTGGATACCTACCCCAATAAAACTGGGCAAGTTTTTATTCTGGCTCAGGAATTCTGTTAATTACTTTGTTTTTCTTGTCATTGGTATTTTGTTCCTTCTTGTGGGATGGGGAGAAAAACGTGTTTTCTTTCTCAGTGTATGTTTCTTGGTAATTTTTCACCAAAAGTAAAGTTACAGCTTTCCCTTGGTACTTTGTGAAATACATACCCTGGTTTTTTGTTACAGTTTTTTGCCTTTGTCTCCCCCTCTCCTCCTTCTCAGTTTATAACACACCCTCCTCAGAATTAGAAACCACTAGCATCCTTGATAGCTTAGAGAGTTATGTGTTGGGCTGTTCACCAAATTAGGTCAGCAGTTTGAATCTACTGGTTGCCTCTTTGGAGAAAGATGAGACCCTCTGATCTTGTCAATTTTTATAGAATTGGAAACTCAAAGGGGCACTTTAGCTCTCCCCTTTGGGGTCACTGTGAGTCAGAGTCCAATCGATGGTGATGGGATTTGTGAGATTCCTTGGAGCTAAGAGTGAAAATCATCATCACTGGATTCTCAACTAACCTTTCCAGTTAACATTCAGAAACTGGCATTTTTCATGCATGCCTTTTCTCATTTCTGTTTGATTTCCATATGTTTGTTCTTGGATTTAAATCCAAGTGGTTAATGGTTACTCCGCTTTACTTTTGCTTTTCTCCTCCTTGTTTCCCAATCATCTTTTAATTTACATCTGTATGTTGTCATTTCCTTATCAGCTGTCCAAAAGCCGGAGTAGGACTGGCCTCTAGTCTCAGCTCTGTTTTGCCCATGGTCTTGAGCCATAGGGCATGCCACTTACACTCCATCAGACTGTAGGTTAGTACACAGTAACCTCCAAGGATAGTCCTTGTTGAGCAGCTCCTAGCTGGTGCCAACAGTTACCATGCTCCCTGCTAGCAGACAAGGCTGGAGGCCTGATGCTACCTAGAGGCATTTTGATAGAAAGGCCTGGAGATCCAGTTCTGAAATATCAGCCATTGAAAATCTAATGGTCCCCAGTTTCTACTGTGATATACATGGGGTTTTCTCTGCATTAGATCCACTCAATGACATCTTTCTTTCTGTGGTCACTATCATGTCCTATTATCTTTTGAGATGCTCTGGTGGTGCAATGGTTAATCATTTGTCTGCTAACCAAATGGCCAGCAGTTTGAACCCACAAGCAGCTCAACAGAAAAACAAAACAGACCCCTGCCAATCTTATCCCATAAAGAACACAGCATACGCACTCCTATGGGGCAGTTCCACTCACTGCCACAGGGTTGCTAGCAGTTGAAATCAGCTCATACTATCGACTTGATGACAAAGAACAATTGCCCTATGAGTTGGTTTTGATTTATTAGCATTTGTGACTATGCTATCATTTTAAGAAAAATCATGAAACTTATGTGGAAACAAATTGCTATCACAGAAGCCTAGTGGCAATCATTCAAACAGAGCAAGGGGATGGTTTAAAATCAGGAAAATCATGTGCCAGAGTTGTATCCTTATACCATACTTATTCAGTCTGTATTCAGAGCAAATAATACGAGAAGTTGGCCTGTCTGAAGAAGGATCTGGCACTAGAATTGGAAGAAGACTCATTAACCTGTGAGATGTTGGGCAGATGACTTGCTGGAAGCAAAAATGACTAACAAATAAAGATCAAAGATTTCAACCTTCAGAATGGATCACCACTCAACACACACACACACAAAAATCCTCACAACTGGGCCATGATAAGCAGAGAAAATATTGAAGTTGTTAAAGATTTTATTTTACTTTGGTCTATAATCAAAGCTCATGGAAGTGGTAGTCAAGAAATCAAATGATGTGTTGAATTGAACAAAAACATTGTAGGAGACCTCTCTAAAGTATTAAACCACAAAGATGCCACTTCGAGGACTAAGGTATGTCTGGCCCAAGCCATGGTATTTTTAATGGCCTTAAATGCACGTGAAGGCTGAACAACTCATAAGAAAGGATGAGGAAGAACTGGTGCTTTCAAATGAAGGTGTTGGCCAAGAATATTGAAATTAACATGGACTGCCATAAAAAGAAACACCTCTGTCCGGGAGTAAGTGTAAAATGCTCCTTAGAATCAATGCTGCTAAGCCTCTGTCTCACGGACTTTGGACATGGTATCAGGAGGGAACAGCCCTCAGAAAAGAACATCAGGCTTGGTGTGCCAGGCTGGGTTGACTATTGAAACAAATCCAGTGCACCCACATGTGTAAAAGAAAGAGTTCTATATGAAGACATAATTATATCAAGAAAGCATTCCAGCCCAGTCCAACTCAAGTCCATAAGCCTGATGCTAGTCCATAAATCCCTCTTCAGACTCACATAGCTACATGCAAAGATGCAGAAGGCAAGAAGGTCACAGGCCAAGGGTTGCAGGGTTGTGTGGCTCTAAGGTCACTGGAAATATGGCAGCTCTCGAGAAGTTCAGCAATTAGGAAAGTGAAGGGGGAGAGCAAGGAAGAGGTTCCCAGGGTCCTCCTTATGAGAAGGTAATGACTCCCAAGGAGACAGCATCAGGCTGTGACCTGATGGACAGGTCTGACTCCACTTCTAACCAGAAATACCTAGTTGATATAAAATCATCTAATTAACACACTTGGTAGAGGGGCTGTGAAAAAGAAGGGAGAGAGAGACTTGATAAGATTAATTGATGCAGTGGCTGTAAAACACAACCACTGTAAGTCTGGGGTAGGACTGGGCAATATTTTGTCCTGTTGTATGTCCTGAGTCTCCAGAACTCAGAATTGATCTGAAGGGACAATAGAAGGGACAACAAGAACAATAGAAGGCTAATTCCCAAGCTTGTTATGACCTCAATCTCTCATTGCGTGTGTACAGGAGCATTCACTATTGATTCACCATCACGCTCTCTCCTAGCTAAAGACAACAGACTAGTGTAGTAATACATTGGTTTCTATCCCTTTCATTATAAATTTATCTACATATATACATGCCTATAGCAGGGTGATCTTTTCAAATGATCAGCAATGCCTACTTTTTCAATAAAAGAGAGTGTCTGCTCTTTGGAGAGACGAGAGGCCTCATGTGTGGGAAGAGGTTCATTCCGTGTGCTGCTTATTTTAAAATAGGACCCAGGCTCCAATCATGCTGCTCACTCTTAGTAGTGCTGAGAGAAGTTGTGAATACTGTCAGAAAGGACTCATCCTTTTCATTTTTATTACATTATTTTAAGTAATTTTATTGGGGGGAGATCTTACAAATCTTGTAGCAATCCATCATTCAAGAGTTTTATTTTATTTTATTTTTTTTAGGCATCACTGCCCTCTGAATTCAAGTGTTTTAAGCAAAAATGTTGTACATATGTTGCCATCAATATTTCCCAAACAAATTCTATTTGAACCTGTCTCAATTCCTCTTTTTCCGTTCCCCCACTTTCCCATTCTCATGAATCCTTGATAAATTGTATATTACTACTTGTGTCTTACACTGTCCATTATCTCCTTTTTCCCACCCTTCTGTTATTTGTCTTCCTGGAGTGTGTGTGTGTGTGTGTGTGTGTGGTGTTATATATCCAATCTTAGGATAGGTTCCTTTTTCCCTCTTTCCTCCTCCAGCCCCCGCCCCTACCATCCCCCTACCCTCATGATATCATTACTCCTACTACTGTTCCTGAGGGTTTTAATCTGTCCTGAATTCCATATGTTCAGAGCTCTTATTTGTACCAATGTGTGTATGTCAGTATAGCCAGACTTTTAAGATACAACTGAGACAAGGTGAGGGGTGGGGGAAGAAGCATTCAAGAACTAAAGGAATAGTGTGTGTTTCATTGGTGCTATACTACACTCTGGTTGAATCATCCCTTCCTTGTAACCCCTCTGTTGGAGGGATGTCCAATCGTCTACAGTTGGGCTTTGGGTCTGTACTCCAACCCCCGACCCCCAGTCAGATTGATATAATTGTTTAAGTTTTGGATCTTTTAATACCTGATACCTGATTCTGTTGACACCTCATAATCATACAGGCTGGTGTGCTTCTTTCATGTGGGCTTATTTTTTTTCCTGCTAGATATCCGCTTGTTTAACTTTGAGTCTTTAGGAACCCAGATGCTACATCTTTTTGATAGCTGGGCACCATCTGCTTTCTTTACCACATTTGCTCAAGCATCTATTTTGTCTTCAATAATCATGTCAGAAAGGTGAATATCAGCTTGCCAGGTTATTAGAACAAAGTGTTCTTGTGTTAAAGGAGACCTTGAGTAGAGGCCCAAAGTTTATCTGCCATCTTAATACTTAACATAAATATTTATACATTGGCTTCTATCCCTTTCATTATAAATTTATGTACATATATACATGCCTATAGCTATACCTCTATAAATAGCTTTTCCCTCCTAGTTATTTCTTCCTATCCCACTATCATGCTACCCATTCAGCTTTCAGTAATTCCTCTCAGATCCATTGCACTTGATCAAACCCCACCAAGCATTATATGTCTTCTTCGCTATCAATTTTAGATTTCTTGTTGCTCCCTTATTCCTGCCCCCCACTCTCCCTCCCCACCCTCTCCTCTGCCATGTTCTCTGGCAACTGTCAGTCCCATTGTTTTCTCCTCAGGATTGTTCATTCCCTCTATCTTATATAGATAAACACAGGGTAAAAAAAAAAGAAAACCAAGCAAAATTAAGCACCCCCCCCAAACCCCCCAAGTCCCCATCCAAAAGTCACACTCTGATAGGTCTGGGTCTGTCTGCTGACCCTTATGAATAATCTATGATGTGCCAAATTCTGTCCCCGGAGTCAGAAGTCTATTTTCAGGATTCTTCATGGACTTGATTACTTTGCTCCCCTTGCTGACTGGTCACACTCACTCTCTGTTTCACCCCGCAGTGAGTGGGGTAGACCAGGCACATGTTTTGCACAGTGTCTCCAGTGCTGTCTCCTGTAGCATTATGAGTCAGTGAGGCAATTATATACTTCAAAATATTAAGCAACCTATTTGTCTGCATTTGGTGTGAAAGTTAGCTATTCTCCCTCAAGCTCCTGAGGCCTTTGTGTGACTTACCATAAAGCTGACTCCCCTGCTGTTAGGATGATGGTTTGCTTCCCTATGGGCAGGATTCAGAGCCATTGTCAATGACTCCTAACCAGACAGACCTGTTTATCTATCCTCAGGAGTCTGTGGTCTTCTCTTATCACATCCTTCTCCCCTGGGTCACATAGGCATCCCTAAGCCCACTTCTCATGTCACCATATAGCCCTTAAGGCAGCCCCCTCTTGCACATGTCCTGACCAGTGACGACAGAGCTCATGTGTCCCCCATAAGGTTATTTAAACGGAGAAAATTAAAGTTCGGTCTCTCTCTCTCCACATGGACCACCAAGCGGGGCAGAGGTGAGCATGCTAGCCTGATGTGAAATGTGTCTGACTCTTATTTCTCTCTCTCATGCTCTCTATAACCTTATCATAATAAATAATAATTATCACTGTACAACTGCGCCTATGGAACCTGTGATGTATGTAGCAGAAGCTGGCTTCTTTTGATAAATGTCCTGTCTCGTTGTGGGACTGGCCCTACGGTCCTTTCTGCTTTGGATGCTCTGTGCAGGGATGTCATCTCCGGGGCTTCGTGGGCCATGGGATTCTCTCTCTCTTTCCCCCTCCCTCTTAGTTTGCTCCAGGGTGGTCTGGACAGACCCGCTTCTCTATTTGGGCTACACCTTCAGTGCTGCCCTCTGTATTGCCTTCTTCTGGGGAGTGGGGTCAACACAACTTGGCTTAGGCCCAGCCCTGTTGTTCTCTGTTAGTTGACTGCTCCGTGCCAGTGTATTTACCCTCAAAGATTGGTGCTCTGGAATGGCGTCTGTTCCCTCTCTCAGAAGGGTCTCATCCTTGTGTCGTTTAACAACAAAAGCAATAAGTCAAGATACTCATGTCCACTGACTCATATGCATCATCCAGAAAGGCCCACACAAGTCCTCTGAGTTCCCCAGAGCTCTCCAGTCTTCTGGTACATTCCAGACACTCTACTGGGAAATTTAGCCCCTGTGTTTCTGAGATTTGGAGTCTTCTTCCAAAGGAAAGACTTCCCCCATAGAACAGCATTTCAAATCCTTGTGGCAAGTTAGAAAGTGAAGCGAGGAATCAAATTCAGGAAAGGTTGGAAGAGGAAACGCCAGCATCTTTTTCTCCCTCTGCAGGACCCCTAAGTGTCCAAGCTAGAAGGCAGAGGCTTTGAGAAAAGGATGGCATGATTCCAGACACTCAGCCAAAAGGAAGCGGGGCTGGGGGTAGTCATGGAGATGAACGCTGAGGGATTGGGTGGGGAGGGCTTTACAATTAGCCAGCATCTTCATGTTTTCTTCTAGGGAAAGTGGCTCCCTTGCCATTTTACAGAGTTTCAGAAGCTGGAGCTCAGAGTGGTCAAAGGGATTTCCCGAGGCCACTCCATTTTGAAAGAAAAGGGAGAACCAGGCTCCACATCCCGGGATTTGACTCAACCTCAGTTCTATCTTGTAAAATGCATTTCTTTGGAAAGTGAATGGCCCTTTTCTCCTCCACAACATTTTTGTTCTAAATCTTTCAGAAGCATAATGCGCATGCCCTGGTGAGTCCTCCCAATATTTGCCACCTATGGGCAGCTGTGATGGGTAGGTTTGTTATGCCAACATGGCCACAGAAAATTGGTGGGTCTGTTGTGACGGCACGGCCAATGAACACATGGGATGAATTGAAGGGCAGAGATAGGAAGGGCTCAGCGAGTCCTGCCCTCTCTCTTGCTTTCACATTTTCGGACCAGACAGCTGCCTTGTTCATTCTGTTCCTCGACCTCCAAGCAACACTACCTGTGGGACACCTAATTGTGGACTGTGGAGCTGTGAGTTGAGGTTCCTTCAAGCCCTACTTCGCCATGCTCCTGGGATATACATCTCTTCAGCTGGGAATTGTTGGACTCTGTCATTTGGCTGACTGTTGGTGACCTGCTCTGCTGTTTGCTGCCTGTGACCAGATAGCGTGAATTGCTCTACAGAGGACTACTCAGTGGCCCTCAAGACTTGAAGGACTGCCAGTCTTCTAGCTGTCTCACGCATGCAAGTGAGTTGCACTGAGCAATTTGTACTGCTTTATAGATAGTTAATTGTTTCTTTCTTATCTTATATACCTTTCTCTCTATATAAATATATAAAAAGAATTACTAGTGTCCTGGCTTTATTTCTCTAAGAGAACCTTGCCTGACACAAGTGGTACCAGGAGTGCTTCTAGAGAAATAAAATCATAAATATGGGTTTCTTTGATTAGTTCTCTAATCTGATTAGCCTTAAGAGCACTGGTGATGCTAATTCTAGACCTAAAGCCATGGGTAATTTTGCCACTCCTTCTAGTCCATAGTGTGAAATAGCAAAGCTAATGCCTAAAGTAGGAGCAACGATGGATAGGGTGCTAGTACAGGAGAAGCTCTGGGAGATCATATGTTCATATGATCCTATATTCCAGCAGTTTTGTCAAGATGCCACGTATAAGGAAGCTGGTTGGCTGGTCCTCCTTATAATGGACTGTGTGATTAAGGAGAGGGATTGCCTCAGGGCCACAGAAGCACACCTTAAGTGCCGACTCACAGACATGAGGGGTTCTGTCTGTGCTACAAAGGAGAGCCTTCTTGCCTGTAGTAAAAGAGTCCTGCCCTCTCTCTTGCTTTCGCATTTTCGGACCAGACAGCTGCCTTGTTCATTCTGTTCCTCGACCTCCAAGCAACACTACCTGTGGGACACCTAGTTGTGGGCAGTAAAAGAGCCGATATTTCTGAGAACCAGGTCCAAAGTCTCATTATGTGAGTGGCTGAATTACAACGTCAGCTGAATGGCAGATCTACAGCAGTGTCTGAAGCCAAAGTGAGGGCATTGATAGGAAAAAATTGGGACCCTGAAACATGGGATGGGAATATATGGGCTGATGATCCAGAAGAGGAGGATAGTATGCCATCACTAGAAACAATTGAACCAGCCCAGTCAATAGATCCACCCTCCCAGCTGAAGATAGTAATCTACTATCAACAAAACAAGCCACACCTGAGCAGATCAACCAACCTACTTAAGGTGAACCCCAGGTAGGGCTGCGTCTCTACCATTGCCTGAGGAAGATGACTTACAAGATAATGCTGAGAACACCCAGGAAACATCCTCACCATTGATAGTTTCTGCTAGACCTGTGACTAAAATTAAGGCAAGGAAAGCTCCTAAGGGTGAGGCCAACGTGATTACTCAAGAAGAAGTATGCTATACTCACAAAGAACTGCTCGAGCTTTCAAATACATACAGGCAGAAGCCTGGGGAATATCCCTGGCAATGGTTACTGAGGGTGTGGGATATTGGTGCAAGAAATGTAATATTAGATCAGTCTGAGTTTCTGGATATGGGACCTCCTAAGCACAGACTGTTCTTTCAATACCTCAGCAAGAGAGGCTAAGAGAGGATTCAACGCCTAGATTAGACCAACTTGAGGTGCCTGATGTACCTTTGTACACTGTAGAAGAAGGCATCCAAAAGCTGAGGGAAATTGGTATGGTGGAATGGATCTATCAGGATACTCCCATAGACCCCAAAAGGGGGTGTCTTGAGGACATATTCTTCACCACAACCATAAGGAATGTTTGGGAGGTGGGCCTCAGCATCTTTGAAGACTGCTACAATTGCTATGTTGTGTGCACCAGGATTAACTGTGGGATCTGCTTTAAGTGAACATCGACATTTGTCCATGATGGGGCTGATTGGACTCCGTGGTGACAGAGGGCAAGTGTCAGCACTGAATCAACAGAGACAGGGTAGACGTGGTTATAATAGACAATAAGGCTTTCATAGTAATCAAAGCAGCCTGTCTCATGTGGAATTATGGCATTGGCTACTTAGTCATGGTGTCCCTAGAAGTGAAATACATGGGAAACCTACTAAATATTTATGTGACCTATACAGGCAGAAGAATGCTGGATCAGGTGAACAGAGGGATGGGCAGTCATGATCACTCAACCAATTCCCAGACCTGAGCCAGTTTATAGACCCAAAACTACTTGAATGAGGGGAAGGCCGGGTCCTTTGGAAGAAGGACCCTGCTACATCATTGAAGGTTTATGCTGTTAGTGTTTCTTCTAGTCTTCCCCAAAAGGACCTGCGGCCTTTCACAAGAGTGACTGTTCACTGGGGGAAAGGAAATAATCAAACTTTTTGGGGATTACTAGACACTGGCTCTGAACTGACACTAATTCCAGGGGGCCCAAAGTGTTTCAAAGGCCCGCCAGTCAGAGTGGGAGCTTATGGAGGTCAAGTTATTAATGGAGTTTTAGCTCAGGTACACCTCACTGTGGGTCCAGTAGGTCCCTGAACCCATCCTGTGGTTATTTCCCCAGTTCCAGAATGCATCATTGGAATAGACTTACTTAGTAACTGGCAGAACCCCCACCTTAGATCCCTGAAATGTGGAATAAGGACTATCCTAGTGGGAAAGGCCAAATGGAAACCATTAGAATTGCCATTGCCTAGGAAAATAGTAAATCAAAAGCAATACCACATTCCTGGAGGGATTGTAGAGATCAGTGCCACCACCAAAGACTTGAAAGATGCAGGGGTGTTGATTCCTACCACATCTCCATTTAACTCACCCATTTGGCCTGTAAAGAAGACAGATGGATCCTGGAGGATGACAGTGGATTATCGTAAGC
>PVJH01011391.1:0-68845 GCA_004026705.1 Nesogale talazaci
ACATTGGAGCACAGATCTCTGGTCGTGGATTGTTGCTTGTCTCTTCTGGGTATATGCCCAGCAGGGGAATTGCTGGGTCATATGGTAGTTCAATTTCCATCTGTTTTAGATATCTCCAAATTGATCTCCATAGTGGCTGTACATACCTGCAGGTCCACCAGCAGTGGATAAGCGACCCTATCTCCCCACAGCCTCTCCAACATTTGTTACTTTCTGACTTTTTGAATTGGGCTATCCTTGAGGGTGTTAGGTGGTATCTCACTGTTTTGATTTGCATTTCTCTTATGGCTAATGATCAGGAGTATTTTCTCATATATATATTGGTCTCTCTGATTTCTGCCTCTGTGAAACTTCTGTTTAATTTCTTTGCCCATCTCCTCAGTGGGCAGTTAGTTTTGCTCTTTTCGGAAGTTATCAGGGTATTGTAGATTTTAGTAATAACACCTTTATCTGATTTGTCATTGCCAAAGATGTTTTCCAGTCTGTCTGCTCTCTTATTACTCTCTTGGTGAATATTTTCGATGTGCACAGGTGTTTAATCTTTAATATATCCCATTTGTCTATTTGAGCCTCCTCTGTGTTTGTGCCTTTCCCTATTTCTGTTAGCCTATGTAGTCCTTGTGCCAGTGTTTTCAGATTGTTCCCAATTCCCTCATTGATGGCCCTAATAGTTTGGGGTTTTACTTCAAGGTCTGTAACCCACCTTGAATTTATTCTAGTGCATGGAGTGAGGTAAGGGTCTTGTTCGTACCTATGCACCAAAGAAGCTGGACCTGGACTTCCATTTAAAAGTCTGGGTTTGCAAACTTCTTACTACCTGTGTGAACATTAGTATTTAATCTATCTGGACCTCTGTGTTCTCAACTTTAAAAGGAATCATTAGTAACATGAGCCTCCAAGATCCTTCTGTTTTAATCAAGCACTATATATCAAAGAGAGGTGGTAGGGAGGGCCCACCTTTTACACATCAAGTTGCTAATTACAACCGTCTATCCTGATTTTTCTCTTCCAGGAATTCAGGAATGACTGTTACCCTAAAGGTAGGCAGTACATAGCTCCCCACGAGCACCATGGGAGAAACACTTGATCGTCTCCATCTACAATGGCGATGGGCCACACCCCAGGGAGAATTCTGCTTTATAACACAGAATTGACATCCACCCAACAGCAATGGGTTTACTACTACAGTGATTCTTTATGTTTGACATAGCTTCTTCACCTTTTGCACTTCTTCAACTAATATGCTTTTATTTTGAGTTCTCAAACTGAAATAAGCTTCTTGACGACAAAGAACTATTGTCTGTTTCTTTGTCTTTCTCTTGAAAATTTGAAGCAGTTCTCCTCATTGATGGATGTGTGAATAAATGCATGTATAGACAGATGAGGGAGGAAAAACATCACCAATCATTCCACAGAATTCTCCCAGGACTGCCAGTGTGTGACTTACATATAAGCAGGCATCCCCTCATCCTGCCAATTCAAGCCTCTTAGCAGCTGCCTGGCAAGAAATCAGACCAACAAACTTTTGAGACCTGTTTGCAAAAGAGCTTATCGTTCCCTGTAGATAAACTACCTGGCTCTAAACCAAAGCCACTTGTAGGGAAGTTTTTTAAAAGTTCCGTTGACTTTCTGATAGTCTCTAGGCTTCCAATTTTTGACAGAGGCCAGCCCCAGACGTGCTAATCTTGGAAAAGAAAATCTTTTTCATAGGGCACATAACCTGGAAAAGCAAGAGAGAATTTTTGCCCTTCACAAAATTGCTATGCAATTTGTTTTAGACCCTGGAGGTTTCGAAAACTGTCTGTAATTTAGACGGATGCTTGGAGGTTGATTAGGACCCCATAGCCTCCCACCCCACCCGCCAATGCTGGTATTATCCTCACACTAAATAACATCAGCTGTTTACATCCTCCTCCAATTCACCGTCACGGCAGAACACAATCTCCTGTGATTCCATGATGGAATTCGCTGGGAAGAGGAGAGAGAAGAGATGGTATTCAAAGGGAAGCCAACTGTCTGGTGCAATAGAAGAGAATCGTCTCACACGGAGAGCTCCTGACGTGCTCTTGGCTGTTGGTCGACCCTTATAGTACTTTCTTAGTGATTTATTCAAGGGACTCTGCTTTGTTTCACTTGCAAACTATTTTAACATTGCTGCGGGTAAACACAGTGTCACCAGATTTCCCGTCTTTCCTGGGTCATTTTTCCTGGTTATATAAATGTTTGTCTCAATCCTCCTCCTTCCTCTGCACTATTCAAAATGTTTTTCTATGCTTCCAGCCTGCACAGGGTCAGTGTGCTAATTACCAAATGAGAGAAAGATGAAAGAGTCTCTTGTCTTGGGGGCCAAATAGCTAAGCTAAAAGTCCTCGGGCAACATCATATTTTTTAAAATAACATTTGGAGTTATCCATCCAAGCACCCTTCAGCCTCACATGTTATTTCAAATTATGAACTGATAGCACCAATGGTCTCAGGCAGAAAACTCCACAGCCAGGTTCCAATAAACACTTTTTGTGGTCGTCTCAGAGGAGACGGATGACAGGCAGGTGGGCTGACATATCAGCAAGGCTTCTTCAGCTGCAAACTTAATGCATTGTGGGAAGAAGTCTAGGCTCAATGTGAATACCCCACGATTTTCCCACCATCCAAACTGTGTTGCATTTGGCAACTGGTTTTCTGGAAAAGAAACAACGTGTTAAGCTCTGCCTCTGACATGGTTTGTGATAAGCTTAACTGAATTCTAAAAGGAGCAATTCATGCTGACTGTTTTTACACTCATCATTCCTCATGTGCTTTGAGAAGAAGAATAAACGTTTTAAAAAATAGATACCACAAAGTTTGAGTATTTCTAAAGTAACTTGATCCACAAATCATATTAATTAGGCCTGATACTACTTTGGAGTGATTTTAAAATCACAAACAATCCTCTGATCATTTGCAGTGGGAAATTTCTACTCTAAAATATCAATGATATAAATATAATAGAAATATGCGATTTCATTGTGTATAATTTCTTCTCAACTTCCTATTCAACCAAACGTGCCAAAAAACAATATAGCTAACAGGATCATGAACTGATATCTGTGCTTTTATGAGAACTGCTTATGTTTCTGTGAACCTCACCGCAACATTAATATACTTACCACCCACTGCCATCAAGTCCATTTCAATTACAGCTACCTGGCTCTGAAAGACTTCCAGGACTGTATGCAAAGCTTAACTCAATCTAATGGACTCATCTTTCTCCTTAGAAGTACTGACATTTCAGCTAGCAGTGATGAGAAATTCTCTCCATAACCATGGCTCCTTCTTTTTTAATGGTAAACCAGAAAAACAAACTCACTTCCCTTGAGTCTAGTCCACCTCGTGGTGATCCTATTAAACCCAACAGTCAGAGTCCTTGCCTCCAAAGAGGCCAGCATACCTGCTATTGAGAAAACTCATGCCAGCTGCCAGCAGATGATCCTTTCAGTCTAAGCCTTCCACTTTACCTATAGAAAATCCACAAATTGAGTTAAAGTTTGGATCATGATTGAAAGAAAAGTGAACTATAAAAATTTTCAGGGCCCATACCCATAATATTTCAAAACATTTGAAAGTATCTTACAGATGAGATCTAATTGTAAGAGAATGGCACAGGGCAGTCACTTAAAAATGATCATATTTTCACTTGGTAAATAAGATGACCACATCATGCTTAGTAAAGTAGGGGCAGCCCCAAAGAGGAAGGTCCTCGACAAATTGTATTGTCACCATGGATGCAAGAATGGCCTCAACTATTAAAAATGTGAGGATAGAGTGTAACCAAACAATGTTTCTTTCTGTGATACATAGGGTCACTGAGAATCAAAGTTGATTTAATGGCACATCACTTAGTCACAATGCTTCATGTATAACAAAGAATCTCTCTTAGCTGTAGGTAGGTAGATAGATATAAATCAAGTAGGTCTGGAAAAGAATGACAAAGACTTAGTGTGGCCATTGGTCTGCGCCTAATGCCAATATGGTAACCAGAGTTATTGAAAAGTAGACAATTCACTGAGGCAAAATACTAGGGGTGTGGGACAGGACAGCAGGGGGATCAGAGCAATGACGTCCCCAGGAAATACCAGAAATAGACTTTGGGGCCAGGGCATGACATCCCATCAGACTTGACCGGAAAACACTCCTAAAGATCAACAAACAGATCTTTATATATTTATAGGCCGTTCTTTTTTTCATTGACTTTTGTTATTGTTCTTGCTTTGTTTTGTTGCATTGTCTTGCTTTTGTGCCTCTTATTATCTCTGCATGTCTATCTAGATAAGATAGGCAAGATAAACAATCTGACGGAGAAAACCTTGGGACTGATAGTTCTGGGGAACATGGGAAAGAGGAAGGTGGGAGAAAGGAATTATGTTAACAAACCCAGGGACAAGGGAACAAATGATCCAAAATCAATGACAAGGAGGGTGTAGGAAGCCTGGTATGGCTGGAACAAGGGTAATGTGATCAAGAGGAATTACTGAAACCCAAAGGAAGGCTGAACATGACCGTAGGACAAGAGAAAGTAAAAGTAAATGGAGGGAAAAACTAAGCGGCAAAGGGCACATATGGAGGTCTAAATACAGGCATGTAAATACATTTATATGTGATGATAGGTAAATATATGTATATGTATATATATTTATAGGTTTAGTATTAAAGTAGCAGTTGGACATTGGGCCTCTACTCAAATACGCCCTCGATGCAAGAACAATTTGTTCTATTAACCTGGCATTCCATGATGCTCACCTTCCTGACAGGATCACTGAAGACAAAGCAGGTGCATAAGCAAATGTGATGAAGAAATTTGATGGTTCCCAGCTATCAAAAGATATAGCATCTTGGGTCTTAACGACTTGAAGGTAAACAAGTAATCATCTGGCTGAAAAGCAACAAAGGCCACATGGAAGAAGCACATCAGTCTGTGTGATCAAGAGGATCAATAGGATCAGATATCAGGCATCAAAGACCCAGAACAAAAAAGGCTCATTATCATGAATGAGGGGGAGTGCTGGAAATTCCCTCAAAGAAGGGTCACTGGGAGGAAATGAGACAGTCAGGGTGCAGTATAGCACTGATAAAACATAAAATTGTCCTCTAATTCTTTAATGCTTCTTCCCCTCCCCCCACTCCCGATCATGACCCCAATTCTAGCTTACACATCTGGCTAGAACAGAAACGTACATGAGTACAGATAAGAAACAGAAGGCATTCAGGACAGATAAACTTCTCAGGTCCAATATTGAGAGAAGCCATACCAGAAGAGTAGGGGGAAGGTTGGGGAAGATAGGGGAACCAGTCACAATGATCTACCTATAACCCACTCCCGGGGAGATGCACAACAGAAAAGCGGGTAAAAGGAGATATTGATCAGAGTAAAACATGAAATAATAATTTATAAATTTTCAAGGGTACATAAGGGAAGGAGAGTGGGGCAGGGAGGAGGAAAATGAGGAGCTGATGTCAAGGGCTCAAGTAGAAAGAAAATATTTTTAGAATGATAATGGTAACAAATGTACAAATGTGCTTGACACAATGAATGGATGGATGGATTGTGTAAGAGTTGTATGAGCCCCAATAAAATGATTTTTAAAAAGAAAGAAAGGACAATTAAGCAAGTCTGAGAGCAGAATGCCTTTGAGAATCGAATAAAAATTATGAACTTTTTAGAAATGCCTATGGGTACAATTTGACAAGTGTACAGAAGGCTTATGAACTCTGTAAAACTTATCAACAAAATTATAATATTTTATTCACCTGATAGTAAGAACTTTAGAATAAAGACATTTTCTCCCTATTATAAAGCAAATGCCGTTAAATGAGGACACATCAAAGTGTTGGAATTATCAGTACTCCTTCTCCATCAGTTTATTCTCCTTAAGCACCTCCCCTCACTCAATGCCATTAACAAAAAATAGGACACCATCACATGACCTTAAATAGCAGAATTTCACTATTCAAAAGTCAGTATGATAAAAGACAGGGCACTTACTTCCTAGTGATGGCATCATTGTAACCCAGAGATTTTTTTTTCTTCCACTCCAATTTAGCATTTTAAACTTTTTTATTTTGAGACAGGGTCCTGCAAACCCAGAAAACATGCTAGCTTTAAATATTGCAAGTAGGGTTGACAACAAAGTCTCACTAACGCAGTGGGCAAAAGGAAAGAACTTGACATTGTTGTTCTGTTGCGTGTCATCGAGTGTGTTCCGATTCATGATGACTCTGTGTAAAACAGAAAGAAGCACTGCCCGGTGTTCTGCCATTCCCGCAAGTGTTCTTATGTTTAAGCCCATTGGTAAAGCCACAGTGTAAATCCAATTTATTGAGAGCCTTCCACTTTCTCACTACCCCTCCCCTTTACTAATCCTGATGTTCTGCTCCAAGGACTAGGCTCTACTGATGAACTATCCAAAGTACATGAGATGAAGCTTCCCCATGCTTGCCCTCAGGAACATCCTGCCTGGATTTCTTTCAAGACAGAGCTGTTTGTCCCTTGGTACTTTCAATATTCTTTGGCAACATCATAGTTCACAGGCATCATTTTGCCTTTGGTCTTCTTTATTCGATGTCCTTCTTTCACATGTATATGAAGTGCTTTAAAATGCGAAGTCTTCCTTCAGATATACTTTAGGCCTCAAAGTAACATCCTGGCCTGTCAACACTTTAAAGAAGTCTTGTGCAACAGATTTACCCAATGAAATGATTTGATGGAAATCATTGCAAAATATTGCCTCCATCTAAGCAACAGGACCCAAACTCACAGAGGAGATTTCAGAGCTTCATTGGATGGGTTACTTACCTTCTTTTACAATACTGGCATGTTCAGAGAGCAGCAATGCAAAACGGAGGTGTTGAAAAAGTTGCTCAGTCTTCTTTGTCATCTTGCTGTACTTTCCCATTAAGTTGATTCTGACCAGGAGTGGACCTTTATGAAGAATACCACCAGATTTTTCTCCCATAGAGCCACTGGTGGATGAATCCTGACAGACTGCAAGTAATATCTTGCTATCCTTTGAGAATTTGACTCTTTCATCTATTTCTATTATCTTGCTTGTGGGCACCAATGTACAATATTAAAAAAGAATATCTTCAAATAGATGAATTTGAATCTTGCCTGCCTTTATTCCCTAGATTGGGAGTCACAGGCAAAGCAGTTAACTTTTCTCTTTTTTTCAATCTGGTAAATTTTCTCAGGTGAGGAATAACCATGAAAGCTCTTATGAAACTACCATGACCTAACCTCATTGAATTTAAGCCCCCAAATAAACCAAACCCACTGTCACGCAGTTGATTCAGACCTATGGGAGCAAACAGCCTCGTCTTTCTTTCCCTTACAGAGCAGCTGGTGAGCTGTCCAAGAAAACCACCAGAAATAGCACAGGCCCTGACAGAGAGGACACTCAACAAGCTGCCCTCTGCACAGTCCTGACTCACACTGACCATGCAGGACAGGGAAGAACTCTCCCTTTGACCAAGAGCTCAAGGAGAAACAAAATGTTTTGAAAATGAGGATGGCACCTCATATAAGATGTGCTTCATACAGTTCATGTACTAATGATTATAAGAGCTGTAAGAGTCCCCAAAAAATTATATATGTGCATATAGAAAGAACTGTCCCTTTGGGTTTGTGAGACTGTAAATCTTTATAGTCAGAACAGAAAGCCTCACCTTATAGGAGCTGGCGGGTTTGAGGTGTGGGCCTTGTTGCTTAGCATCCCAGCACATCGCCCACTACACCACCTGGCTTGTTTGGCAAAGAGAGCACCTGTACAAATGATGCATCATCATCATCATCATCATCATCATCATGTATTTCCTTCCTGACCCTTAGAGCATCTGTAACTTGAAAGGATCTGGCTTACACAGAATATGTTGCTGTTAGTGCCATCAAGTCAGTGCAACACCTAGCTGCCTCGTGCACAACTGAATGAAATGCTGCACAATCAAGTTTGTGGAACAGACCATTGGGACCCAGAACTTCGCATTATCTGGGTTGGAAGCACACTAGGTATTTCTTTCTAATTCATCCCAGTGTAAGCGCTGCAAAAACATATTCACCATCATGGTCACCAAAAGGTCTTTACCCTCAGGCAGGTTGTGGAGCCTCTTAGTCAAGAATCAAAGCAGGTCTCTTTCATAGAAGGTGAGAACTGTGGAACCACTGCCCCCGGAGAATGTGTAATGTTCTCCATTTCACAGAGCCCACATAGCAGGAAGCCCAGATTGGAAACTAAATTTCCCCATCAACTTGTCAGTAGACCCTCTAATAAACACAACAATATGCATTCATATCAACATATAATGAGGTAAATTTTCCTCAACAGCGGAATCTGGTCATAAACAAAAGAGTCTCTATTTGGAACAGTCTCGTGAGAGAAGCATCAACTATGTACATATTATGTTTATGATGCAATGCATTTTAACGATAAAAGCAAATCTATGGAGCACCATCTGAAAGAGTCATGTAGGCAAGGTTTAGTCAGCAACTGGTTCATATAGAAAAGTATACTTGATTTGGGCATCAAAGGATATCAGAATAGACTATCAGGACAGACTTACTCTCACACTCATAAGCAATGAGACTTTGAATATGTTCCTCCATATTCTCTAAATTGAGGTTTTCCTTGTGTGAAAAGTGAAGATAATAAAGATTCCACCTAGCATTGCTAGGAGGATTAAATAAAATAATATTTTTGAATGGCCCAAATAGTTCTGTGTTAAGAAGGCACTGTGAAAACTGACAGAGGATAAGGTTGTAATCTGGATGTTCCATTTATCACCTTCATAGCAAAGGGTTGCCATGAGTCTGAACTGGCTCAGTGGCAGTGAGTTTAAGCATATCAGTGGCACGCAACATTTATCAGTTCTTTTATTTGTCTGGACAATTGAAAGAAGCATTTGTAACAGAGGGACTTTCATGTATAAGAAAAATATTCTGATGTAAAAAGTTTGTAAAAACTTGATTTTATTTATGTACTCAATATTTTATTTTGAGTTAATTGATATTATTTATGTACTCAAATATCATCCCCCAAAAAAGCAATCCATTGTTGTAAAGTTGTTGCCATCTCATGAATACCCCGTCTCTCGTAGTAGAACACTGCCCCTTAACTAAGGCTTCATTTTAGGGGTTGCTTGCCCAGTTCTTCTTCCTGAGGCCCTTTGAGGGAATTTAAACAATGAACTTTTCAGTTAGGAATCAAGTACATTAGCCCTTTACCCCACCCAATAACTCCCATAAAATGAAGGTGCTGGCACCCCGACGCTCAACTTTCAAGTAAACAAGAGATGAGTTTTTCAAGTGAACAATAACACCAAGGAGCTGTGTACTTGTGTGGCAATTATGTGCTTGTGTTAATTTTATGACTGAGATGTAGGGGTGGAGTCTAGCCTGTTAATGATTATAAAATATGACCTTCTAACAAACTTGAATTTGTATATGAAACTACTATCGATCCAGACAAAAGGGGGCTTGACTCCAAACTTGGAAAAGAAAACCTCGGCTGAGCCCCGGTGGCGTAGTGGTTGTGCGCAGGACTGCAGCCCACTGGGACGGAGGTTCAGTTCCAGCAATGGGGCTGGGCCTCCTACTCCCACCACTGGAGAGCAGTGATGCCACAAAAAAAAAAAAGAAAGAAAGAAAGAAAGAAGATCTCAATTTCCAACTACTGAGAGATAATTCCCAAATTTAGAACATTTTGTGTCAAGCAAGTTAAATCAATTTATATAGTGTGGCAGTCATGTGCTTATGTTAATTTTATGATTGAGATGTAGGGGTGGAGTCTAGCCTGTTAATCTGGAAATAGCCATTGAGTAGTCAATGAGGCCTCTCCTCATTGGGCATGGCTTTCTCCTGAGACTCCTGGGAAATCTCACGATATTTCCCTCGTGAAGATTAGAAGCTATCTTCCCCAGTTGTTGGGAGTTAGTCTCGGAGATGATGAATCACGGACAAGACAAGATGGCAGGGTCCAAGAAGCTGAAGGACATGGCAGAGAGAACACACGGCTTTGCCTTGATGGAGCCAGAACTCTGAAGCTGGAGACGCCACGTGGAGACCCCTGCCCCTGCCAGAGCTGAGTTGTTTCTGCCACCACTGGATGCTGTTGATGAACCCCGAGCTCTGGAAGCAAGGAGCCATGGGGAGACCCCTGTCAGCGCTGGTATTCTGCACCCACTGATCTGTGACTTCATGAGTCAGAAGAAGATATTATAGACTGGTATCGGGCATATGGGCTAATATCGGACTTATGACTTTGAACTGGACCGGGTTGGGATGCTTTCTCCGTGTTCCATTCCTTTTGTATATAAACCCTTTTCTTATATCCATATGCGTGCCTATGAAATTTGTTTCTCTAGTTTACCTGGACTAACACAACTTGTTAGAATGACCAACCAGATCAAAGGGCAACGTTCACCTGGGGATAAAGCTCCAAATCAGGATGGTATGAGAATGAAGGACAAGTGGAAACGGTAAACGCAGGGAGGAAGTCGAAAGAGAGGGGTTTCACTGTGGATATTGCAATTAAGGAAACAAAATGTATGTCTTGCTCAATTGACAACGAATTTTCTCCATAAAATTTCACTTAAATAGCAAAAAAAAATTAATGTGTTTGCCTGAGATTAATAAAAGATGATTTGACTGTTTGGAGACCAAAACCATAGTGAAGTAATTGCAACTAAAAACAAAATACTTCAGCTAGGAGGA
Organism: Nesogale talazaci; assembly: GCA_004026705.1. Classification (NCBI taxonomy): domain Eukaryota; kingdom Metazoa; phylum Chordata; class Mammalia; order Afrosoricida; family Tenrecidae; genus Nesogale; species Nesogale talazaci. The sequence continues at coordinate 10,739 of PVJH01011391.1, forward strand.
ATTTTTGATATCAAATTCAAGCACTTCAGTTTCAAATTGAGGAAAGCAAATGTGTTTCCTTGTAAGTTAAAAAAAAAATCTGCAGGACTATATGATAAGAACAAGTCTTTGCAGAGCCAAGACTAGAACCCATGTTTCTTGGTTCCTTACTCAGGGTTTTTAAAACTGTAAAGTCTCTCATTTCTTAGAAAATTTTCTCCAAAACCAGACCTGTCACAGAAATCACACAAAACCCATAACTCCCCTCAACAGCTTCCCTCCATCTTCTCAAGTTCTTATTGACCCAATCCAGCCAAGTGCAAATCCCACTGGGACTGTCTTTGGGAAGAAGAGGATTAATTGGCAACTACCCTGCCAAAGAAAGAGTCCAGTGACATAGTCCCCATTGTGCTACCAGTCAGAAGGTCACCATTGCTTCTTGTGAGATATGGCTTTAGGCTTCCATTAACTGTTCACAGCCTCAGAAACTCAAAGGGGCAGTTATATTTTGTCTTATCAGGTAGCTGTTAGTTAGAATTGACTCAATGCAGTGGTTTGGCTGTGACCCCTAAGAAGGAAATGTAATTTTGTGTCTAGCAAGGTATTTATTGATAGGTTAAAATTGAACAAATTATTCATTTTTTGGATACAGTGTCTTTTCTCAGAACTTGGAGATGCCTTTCATGCCAGATATATTTGACATAAATATAACTTTTAAATAGTTTACTTTTATACATAATATCCCATATAAAGTTCAGTTGATAAAATAAGTCTTTGGGATAGAAGTTATCTATTGTCTTCTGCAAAGCATGAATGAACTAATACATACATTATTGAAACAGTGGTTCATACAGGATAAGCAGATTAGTAGACTCTTGAGGTCTGTATCATTTTTTCCAAAGTATTTCCAAACTTATTTTAACACCCTCCCATCTTCCCAACACCTGTAATTTATTCTTCATAGCTCTGGATACAAATTGAACATACAGAAAATTTATCAACCTGAAAAATAAACTGGAAAGACAGATGTTTCTTCATTTTGTTTTATTATTGAAACATGAGCAGCTTCCGCTCTAAAATCTATACAACCTCATCTCTTTATCCTCTGTGATCCAATAATATTTCCCTTCAATCCTATTATAGCCTTTCTTCATACTCTCTGTGATAATCATTAACTAGGTCTCTCCTCTCAGTAAATTGTTCCCTAGAACTAGTATGCATTAAGGTTTGATTGCTCCATAATCCCAGTAAGAACCCAGCACTTAACAAACACTAAGCAAACTCCAAAACCACTGCCATTGAATCAATTTCGACACACAGTAACGCACTGTCATGGAGTCGATTTCAACAGGGTAGAACTGTATCTGTGGATTTCTGAGGCTGTAACTCTTAACTCTTTATCCAATCATCTTTCTCCCTTGGAGTGGCTGGTGGTTTCTACTGGCTTTGTAGTTAGTAGCCCAATGTGTGGCCTTTATGCCACCAAGGCTCCTTCAACACTCAGTAGGAGCTCAATAATAATAGAATTATTGCAGTCCTAGGAAACAATATATGAATATTGAAAACTATTCAGGAATGTTTTTAGGACAGAGACTGATCTGTGTAAAAGCACCTTAAGTTCTTTAGAGGAAGCTCAAAGTCCTTTAGAAGGCACTATAAATCTACTAGGCATTATTTTTCTTTATTCCCTATTTGGCAAATTGCTACAGTAATTTCCTTAAATTGTATTTTGTGCCTGAAAAGCTAATGCTTCTTACTAAATGCCCAACTTTCACAGTTACTTACCTATCTGGAAGCACTTGAATTATTTTGTTAAATGCAGTAATTTTATTTTAGAAGTTCTATGTGTAAAAATTATCTTCTCTTACCTGCATAATTATTTGTAACCTTACAGACATAGCAAATTAAAAGGTAAAAGACTCCTATGATACAAAAAATCCTAAGGCTTGGGAAACAGGAATACAGGATAGGAGTGGGAGAACTACCTAAACTAAGCCCATGAAATCCAACGCAGGACATTTTTAGGTTTTCAAATCCAATCATAATGCATATATGAAATATATTATTAAAAAACATTTGTACAAGTATATATCATACTTGATAAAATCATTTCATTAATTTCTAATTTTAAAAAAGGAAAAGAAATGGCAAGGTAATGTGGGCAATCAAATATTATGTTAGCACAGCAGTTTAAATTTCACTTTGCATTGTTGCTGAATTAAGTATGAAAATTGTTGAATTCAGTAAAATAATTGTATTACTGGTTTTTTATGCTCGAAATATCTTATTTTCTTGAGGTTAATTTAAATATAAAGGGCAACGATACACTGGAACTTGTGCAAAGGAACTCTTTTTTTATGTGTGGTATAAAAAGCTCATGTGGTGCCATAGAAGGTGCCACTGGTACATAGGTGGATATATTTATATATGGGGGAATAGATCAATGTGCATATATTTATAGGGTTAGTATTAGGACAGTAGATGGACACTTAACCTCCACTCAAGTACTTCCTCCGTGCAACATTTTGTTCTATTAAATGTTCTATTAAAATGGCATTCCATGATGCTCACCTTCCCCACACATTCACTAAAGACGAATGTGTGCATAAGCAAATGTGGTAAAGAAAGCTGATGGTGCCTGGCTATCAAAAAATGTAGCATCTGGGGTCTTAAAGGCTTGAAAGTAAACAAGCAGTCAGCTATCTCAGAAACAACAAAGCCCACATGGAAGAAGCACACCAGCTTACGGGACCACAAGGTGTCAAAGGGATCAGTTATCAGGCTTTAAGAACTAAAAATCATAACATTACATGCTTACCTTCCTGATGTGATCACTAACAACAAATGTGTGCATAAGCAAATGTGGTGAAGAAAGGTGATGGTGCCAGGCTATCTAAAGATATAGCATCTGGAGTCTTAAAGGCTTGAAAGTAAACAAGTGGCCATCTAGCTCAGAAGCAACAAAGTCCACATGGACAAAGCACACCAGCCTGGGTGACCATGAGGTGTAGAAGGGATCCAGGTACCAGGCATCAGAGAATTAAAAATTATATCATTATAAATGAGGGGAGGTGCAGATTCGGGACCCAAAGCCCATCAATAGATGAAGAGACATCCCCTTACAGAGGGGTTGCAGGGAAGGGATGAGCCAAGGTGCAGTGTACAACAATGAAATATGCAACTTTCTTCTAATTCTCAAATGCTTCCTCCCACCCACAACCATGATCCCAATTCTACCTGATAATCCAGGTAGACCAGGAGATGTACACGGGAGCTGGAAACATGGGGAATTTAGCATAGATGATCTCTTCAGGACTGGTGGTGGGAGTGGTGATACTGGGAGTATGAGGGATGGTGGAGTGGAAGAAGGAAACTTATTTCAGGGATCTACATATAACCTCCTCTCTGGAGTACGGACAATGGGAAGCAAGTGAAGGGACACAGTGGACTTTGTACAATATGAAAAATTAATAATAATTTGTAAATTATTAAGGGTTCATGAGGGAGAGGGAGTGGGGAGGGAGGGGGAATATGGGGAGCTGGTACTAGGGGTCTAAGTGGAAAGAGGGTATCTTGAGAGTGATGATGGCAACAAGTGTGCAAATGTGAACTGCATATAATTGATGTATGTATTGGTCGTGATGGGAGTTGTATAAGCCCCCAATAAAATTATTTATTGAAATAAGGGAGAAGGAAAGAGGAGCTTATACCAAGGGCTCAAGTAGAAAATATTTGGAAATGAATATGACAACATGTGTACAAATATGCTTGATACAAATGATGTATAGAATGTTATAAGAGCTGTAAGCATCCCCAATAAAATCATTGGTGAATAAAAGAGGGTGACACTATCATATCCATCCCCCCTCATCTGGAGGAAAGAAGCATGATGAAACTGAAAGACATGGGGAAATAATTAGTCCAGTGGAGTAAGGGGCCATGCAAACATAGTTTCTATTACTCTGAGATCAGAAGAACTAGATGACTTCTATCTGCCCCAAGCAACTACTCTGAAAACAATCACATTCTACAATCCTGTTTAGAGTGAGAGAGAAATGTAGAACAGAACTCAAAATCATACAAGAGGTCAGGCTTGTTTAGGAGTGTCCAGCACACAACATAAGATGGTCAGACAGAATGACACCCGCTCTGCATTCACCTCTCATTAATTCATTACAGAAATATTCTAGACAGGTCTGTATATTATCAATGACTTCCCATCATAGTTATTGTTAGTGATTGCTTATTGAGCACCTATTACATGTCATGTGGATAGTAGTTGCTATAAAATCCACTCCCATCAAGTTGATTCGCAAAACCAAACCAAATCCACTGCCATCACATCAATCCCAAATCACAGAGACTCTGTATAGTTTCTAATACTGTAAGTTTTTACAAGAATACATGGCTTCATCTCTCTCGAGACTAGCAGTTAGTGATTTTCCACTGCAAACCTTTCTGTTAGCACTCCCATCCTTACTTGACGGTGGCATGACTCATAACATCCTTACATAGTTTCCAGCATAGTAACATCTACAGGAGCTGTCTCTTCTGGCTCCTACACAGAAGCTGGTGAATTTGAACTGCTGATTGGTGGTCTGCAACTCTGTTGGTGTAGTGGGTTACTTATTGGGCTACTAAGGGAAAGATTAGCCATTTGAAAGCACCAATCACATCTCCAAAGAAAGATGAGGCTTCCTACTCCCCGAACAATTTAGAGTATTGGGAACCCATAGGCATAGGTCACCGCAGGACAGTCAGCTGGATGGCAATGAGTTTTTCGGTTTGCATTTGTGGTTAACAGCCTAATATTTATTCCATGTGCCACAATGGCTCCTGAAGTTGCCATAAGTCACAGGAAACGTTTCTCTTTGATGAGTTTCTATCATCACTGACCTTAAATAAAAGGATGAATACCATTTCACGTCAATGTATTTTAAATAGGTTTAGCCTCCCCATTAATGATATTATGTTTACTTCAGACCCCTCTCCACATGTATTTCATGAAGTTTGATGGTTTTCATATGGATATGAAATATAGAGTGTATTGATATAAACATTGTTAAGCTGAAGAATATGGGTCTTATGTTCTACTGGCTAGAAAGAGAATTTTTTCCTTTCAAGTTCTGGGTTTTTATTTTTAATTGAATAAATAGTGTAGTACATCTACCATGTGCCCAACATATTGTATTAGGCAATGGAATACAAAATTGAACAAAATATAGACCCCTGGTCACATGAAATCAAAATCTTCAGAACGTTTACAAATTATAATAGCCTAGAAATCTTTGTAAAGACTAAATTTTATATTCTTTTCATTTCTATAATGATCCCACCATCTGCCCAGTCATCCCAGGAATTATTATGCATTCATCTCTCCTTTTTCATCCAAACATTTGTCCAAAGCATGGTATTTATTGGCCCTACTTTTTAAACTACTCTAAAACCAATCCCTTGTTGGGTACCAGCCTCCACAATTGAATGAGTCCAAGGGATGATTGCGTAACTGAAGGGTCAAAGTAAAGAGACATCAGACAAGATAAGGCATGTGAATGATCACCTCTGGAGTAGCCATGATATCAGCAGTCAAGTCCATGCAGAGAGCGAATATATTTTCAACCAAGGCTTATATACACTCAGGGGGTATGCAAGTCTCCCTCATTAGAGGTAACCACATGTGTAATAGGAAAGGATTGTGCAATAGACATACATGCAACAGTGTTGGGTGGGGGATAGAGGACACGAGCAAGGAGTACATATGCAACGGGAAGGGCAGGCACTAGGGGCACACATGTGACAGGAAGGCATATACATAACAAGATAGGTGGGTTCTAGGGGGGAGGCCACAGCCTAACTCTGGTCCTCCATGAATTGGCTTGATCTTAGTCTTTGGCTCTCATTCAGGGGAACAACGCACTATCCTTATTGAAGAGAGTGGGACAGACTAGAGGGTCTGATTGCAGATGGCTGATAATCCTCAGGGAGACAACCTTTAAGCGGTTGACCTCCAAGTGTATTGTCATTGACGATGTGTCAGCAAGGAGCACTTTAGATTTGGCATATATATTGGGGAGCAACCCAAGGAATAAATTTTCTGTTTTGCACAATACCTATTTCTACCAATATGTCTTCCTACCTGGCATGATGTGTTAATTTTTATATTTTTCCAAATTGTTAGAGTAGGAAGGGATAATACTCTAATTCAATCAAATCTAAGTGCAAAACAAACAAAAAGAATAAGGTGGGAGGGTGTGCCGGGGTGGGAGGGGAACAGGGTTGATTTTCCAAAGGGAAGGAAAGTTGAGTAGCCTATAGAATTAAATGAATAACTGTAGGACCCAGAGAAATCATAGGGCATTTAGAGTTCAGAATCCAGGACTCTTTGCCTGCCAATACTCTCTACCTATTGTCTCTGTTTCATTTGATGTTACACCTTTTTTTTTCTTCTTACTACAATGAATTACTACAAGGATCAAGGACGTTGGTTCATAACAGGCCCAAATGTCTATCATTTCTATTCAGGAAACTTGAGAGAAGTACACTGTTCTCTCTTCAATGTTAGCATACTTAAATCTCTAGTCTAACCCAATATCTGATTGACCTAACTTGAATCACTTACCAAGTCCTTAGAATGGGGTACCAAGGGATGGGATGCTATCGTGGCATCGCTTAGACAAAGAGAAAGACCAGTGAAAGTGACTAGAGGCCTCAGCAGTGATGCATGCAGGAGAGAAAAGGAGAAAGATGCTATTAGCGAAAACCAGGAAAGAGACATTGGCACACACTCTAACACCAACTTTGACATCTTGAATCATCCCTCTGCTTATCATCTTGCCCTCTGCTAATCCATTTTCCAAATCTGCCAGAATAGTCTTCTCCAAAAGTATCTCCCATCATTTCACCTCTCTAAATCCCCCAACAGCTGCCTTCAATTTTCAGAGTAATCCATGTCATCATCATTTCCCTTCCTTCAGCCAGACCAAACCTCTTGCAGGCCTCCCAACATTCCTTGCTTCTTCAAACCTTCATATCCTTGCCTCACTTTGTTAGCTTCTATTCATCCTTTGGAGTGCCCAGGTGGTTCCATTGGTTAACAAGCTTGGCGACTAACCAAAAGGTTGGTGGCTGGAGTCCATCCAGTGGCATTTCAGGAGAAGGAACTACTGAACTACATAAGGAAAAAAATAAGCCACTGAAAATCATGTGGAACAAAACTTCAACTCACACACATTGAATTACCTCAGTAGCAAATCATATCCATAGATTAAGAATCCATTCAACTACGAAGAGTAATCTGCCTCTAATCTATGCCTTCTATTTTTCATCTGCAATATGATTGTTAGTCATTATTATTAATTTTCAGGGAAAAACTATAAATCTCATTGGGCTTCCCTATAACTGAAAGGCATCAGTCATTTCTTTTACAAGGCCAACAGGACTGACAAAAGCCACAGAAATATATTAAATGAATACAAGCAAACTTCCATCTAGCAAGGAGATGTTGTTTAACTCTGAAATCCTAGCTTTACTGCAAATTAAAAATTCCAAATTTGGAAATAATAAAAACAATATATGAAGAAGTTACTATAAAAGAAAACAAGTCACTTACAAATTTAAATAAGAATGAAATGGAAAAAAAGGAAAATACAGTCTGCAATACAATTGGAGAGTTCTTGCAAAAGGTCTGAGTGATTCTCAGATAAATTCTCTTGGTTCCATTCTAGGAGATGGAAATCACATATTACTCATCCTTTTTACACCATCATGAAATCTAATATGAGAAGACAGCACACTACGATAGCATCATTCATTTTTACCTCCACACTGATGGCAACATACAGAGTTTCACAATCTAGGCTTGAAAGTCGGCTTAATTCTACACTCGGCCCTTAGTTTCAATAACTCAAGGCTTGAATTTTTCTTCTTGAGTTCTTTCAGTTGAAGAAATTCTGAACATGTTCTTCTTTTTTGGTTTTCTAACTTAGGTCTTTACACATTCGTTGTAATATTTTTCTTTGTCTTCTCGAGTTGCCTTTTGAAATTTTCTCTCCAGCTTTTGAAATTTACTTATGCCCTGTTCCTTGACAACTCAATGAGAAAGAGCAACTTTCAATATCTTTCTTTTTATTTTTTTCAATATCTCCTTTGACATTCACAGGAGCTCTGGAGGTGCAGTGATTTCAAGTTAGGCTGAGATCCTCAAGGTACGCGGTTCAAACCACTAACAACTCAGTGTAAGAAAGACAAAGCTTTCTACTCCTGTAGACAGTCTCAAAAACTCATAGGGGAGGTTCTTCATACCCTCTAGAGTCTCTATGAGTAAGCTGGACTCAATGGTAGTCAGTTTGGTTTAGTTCTAACACTCATGCTGATCTTTTCTTTCCTGTTTAATTGCTTTTTGCTTTCTCCTTATATAATGTTCTTTTTTTTTCATATGATGTTTTTTATGTCATTCCACAGCTCATCAAGTGTACTATCATGAGTGAACAGTAGGTCAAATCTATTATTGAGCTCTTCTGGAACTTGGGTGGGTTATACTCAAGACTGTATATTTTCTCTCATAACCTTGCTTTAATTTACTGCAACCCCAATCTCAATTTGTCTATGAACAATAGATGGTCTGTTCTACTGTCAGGCCATGGCCTCATTTTAACTACTGATATTGAGCTTCTCCATCATCAATTCCCACAGATGTAGTCAATTTGACTTCTGGAGAAGTCTGTATGTAGAGTTTGCATTTGTGTCGTTTGGAAAAAGATGTATTTGCAATGATGAAGTTGTTGGTCTTGAAAAATTATGTCATGAGATATCCAGTTTCTTTTCTATAAGCAAGTCCATATTTTCCAATTACTGTTCCTTCCTCTTTGTTCTCAACTTTTGCTCTCCAAGTACCAATAATTACCAGTGTATCTTGATTACATGTTTGATCAATTTCAAACTAAAGAAAATGATAAATTTCTTCAATTTCACCATCATTACCTTTAATGATTGGTGCATAAATTAGAATAATAGTTGAATTGGGTGGATTTTCTTATATTCAGAGTGATATTATTCTATCCAGCCTTGTATTTCAAAATAGATCTTGAAACATCATTTTTGATGATGAGTGCAATGCCACTCCTCTTGAGTCTGTCATTCCCAGCTAAGGAAACCATATGGATTTCTGATTCATAATAGTCAGGGCTAGTCCATTGCAATTCACAACCACCCAAAAGTATTGTCCTTTCTGCATTCCAATATGTTGACAATTTCCAATGTTTCTAGCTTCATACCTTGTAAATTCCAAGTTCCTATTATTAATATATGTTTTCAGCTTTTGCTTCTCATTTAGGGTAATGGCCCATCCACAAGTGAAGGCCCCAAAGGTTTTGCTCCATCCATGTACTTCTAATGAAATTTACTTTTAGTTGGCAGCTCTCCTTCAGTCATTTTTTGTGTGGCTCCTAATCTAAGGGGCTTCTGTCCTGGTGCTATATGTGACAGTGATTTGCTGCCAGCCATGAGGCTTTCAGTATCTGACAATGTTCTGCTGTTATTCATAAGACTTTCAGTGACTAATTATCAGAAGTGGACAGTCTTATAAAGTTAAAGCCACAATGGAAATAATATGAATTTCAAAGTAAATACACTAATTTTTGTTGTAACATATAAAATCCATTGTCACCCATATGCATGTAAATGCATTCACATATCAGAACTAATTATTTGACCTTGAATAGCACCATAAATGTCTGACCTGCTGCTCTATTGAGTGACAGTTATTTCCTACTTTTGTCTCAAGGCTGACCATGTACCATTCTCAAGAAGGATTTTAATCATTTAGGAAGCTAAAAAAGAAATTGCAGTTCATTGTTCCCTGAACTATACAAAGTATAAATTTATCTGTCCATCAATCTACCCATTCATTCAGTGTGTATGTATGTATATATATATATATATATATTTCTCTACTTTGCTTACTCTGCTAGATATTCATCAATGATAAGATACTTCCTATGATTGCTTCAAGCCTACCATTTGTTTAAGAAAGAAATGCTCTCAAGGAGCTTACAGACTATGGTGGAAATAAAAACAAGTACAGTACAATACCTAGGGAACACTGAGCTTCTGTGGAAACCAACTGCCATCAAGTCATTTTCAACTCACAGTGACCATGGATAAGTGTTTTGAGGCCATAAATCCTTGCAGGTGAGGCAGTCTCATCATCTCCCATAGAGAGGCTGGTGAGTTTGAATCATCACCTAAAGATTAGCAGACCAGTACTTCCAGAGCTTCTCAGGAGTTTCTGCTGAGGATGATGAAAGACCTTGGGACTGGTTAGTGGGACTATTTGAACAACATGATGAACATAATGTCACTGAATTGTACATGTAAGTTATTTAAATAGCAAATGATTTGTTATGTGTATAGTTGTTGCAATTTTTAAAATTCAAAAATAGATTGTTAAATGTCATTAAGAAGATTTCAGGAAATATGTAATTAAGACTAGCCACAACAGTTGTCATTGAGTCATCAAGACTCTGACTCAGACCAACCACATGGGTGTCAGTGTAACACAGCACTCCGTAAGACTTTAATGAATGATTTTTCTACAGTAGACTGGCCAGGCATCCAAGGTGTCTCTCTGAGTGAACTCAAGTCACAATCAAACACTTGAGTGATGTGCGCCCTGCAGGTGCTTTTCAGCCAATATACAATTTGTTATGAGAGGAAGCAATGAAATGAGGACATACAAGAGGGAGTGTAAGTAAGACCATGCTTCCCCGAGGAAGTAAGATAGCTACTGAAACATGCATCCTAGGAAATATTTGAGAGAAAGAAAAAGAGCAATTTCTCAGAGAAGAGATATGGTAGTATAAATGTCTTCAAATTGGAGGAAGCAAGGAACATCGATGGGACAGAGAGAAGGCATAAAGCACAGAGGATCAGGGTGAACAGAACCTCATTGGGCCACATTCACTTCAAAACATAGCCAAGTCTGAAGGGAACCATTGTTTCCAGAAGAAGTTTAAAAAAAATCTTCCATTTTATTAAGAGATTTAATCCATTTGAGATATCATTAAATGCTTTGAAAATCTGATTAGAAAAGGGATACAAGGAGCCTTTTGGGACGATGAAAATGCCTACCTCTTCTTATTATGGTGGCCACAACAAAGTGTACACACACGTCAAACATGATCTCAAAGAGGCATGTATTTATTATATATAAATTACACTTTAATAAGGTTGAAAAAATAATTTGCAACTGTTCTTCCTTTACCCTCGTCCCAGATCTAGCAAAATAATCTACGTACCTGTTTTTAAATTACTGATGGTAATTTAATTAATTAAGCATCATTTTTAAAATATTAGTCTCTCTCTAGTCTCCTTATATCATAACCTACTACCTTACAACATAACCTACTACTGCTATCAAGGGTTTTTCTTGCCTCTAACTTTTTATTGTGATCTGGGGGAAAGTTTACAGAGCAAATCAACTTTTCTTTCAACAATTAGTACACATTTTGTTTCAGACCCTCGATTGCAACTCTCACAATGTAAAGTGACTCATCCAACTTATCCCCCATGTTCCCATTTCATTTCTCCCTATTTCTCCCTCTTTCCTGAACTTTGTACCTGTATAAATAGTGTTCAATGATCTTGAATGGCTGATTGCTATAAGCAGTGGGTACCTCCAAGTTCACCTCAAAACCTGTCCATTATTTGCCTGAAAGATGATGTGTGGCCCTGAGATCAAGTCCAAGCATGAAGGGTAGTGAAGGTCCCCAGTGTCAGGGGTTCTACTACTATCTATCTGACTAGTAAGCCTGAACTTCTTTCATTATTTTTAATTATGTTCCACACTGCTCTCCCATGCAAGCTAGTACCTTCTAATGGGATCACTTTCAGAGAAGCCATCTAGTAGGTTATCACCTAGTTTTGGGGGTCTCAGGGACATGGGGACTGAGGTTTACATTACTCTGTGCTTTGGTTTCTGTCATTCTAATTTGCTTCAGGTATAGGGAAACAAAGTTACATTCAAGAAGGCCACTATATATCTAGCACATCTTGAGAAAAGCAGGAAGATCACAAGGATTTATAAATATAACACATGCATTTCAACAAAATATTAGCGGTTCCATAAAAATGCTTAATTGCAAAGAAAAAATTAATATTAGTGAAGTCAACCATGGGTTTTCTCCAAGGTTATCTTACCTGAAGGTGAATTTTAACTTTGCTTAAAATAGAGTATTTTTCCAACTGATTTATATTTATCCCTATAAGCAAGTGAATCTGCAGACGAACATCAAATACATGTGAAGCATTAGAAAGTCACAGTGAGAATATGTGGGAAATATTAGTAACACAATAATATGTAACCTTTTACATACACATTTACTTTTGTTTGTTCATTGTTTCTTCTCCCTTTTTTCCTCTGGCCTTCAGATTATGGAAGTCTCTATGATTGAATAGAAGTTACTTGTTTCTACTGATTTCTCTGCAGTCAGTGTGGATGTGAACGTCTCCATTTCTCGATTTGAAAACTGAGAATGAGTTCTCCCACATGAGTCAATGTTTGCATGATGCATTGAAATTCTGAAGCTAGGGGAATGAAGTAAGCGTTAGAACTTCTCACTAGTAAATGAACCTCCAGTCTCTTGGAGCCTTGTGATACAACGATATGCTCCATTTGCTGCTCATCCATCATAATGAAAGGGCTAAGGTCAAGGCTGCAATAGCCAGAAGCACTGATCCACACCAGACACTAAAACGGTGGGAAAAGAATGTGCTCTGGACTGATTACATTAAGTCAATAAAATCTAGTCTGTCTTAAGAGTGGATAATAAAAAAGAAAGGAAAACTCAAAGCAGAATCAGGGCAGGACAGAGGGAGGTCCATGAGGCAAACAGTCAACCTCGATTTTTAGGCAATCTGAGATAGAAGAGAGAGAACAAGTTAACTTTGTACTGTGAAAGTAAGTTAATAGCCACATTTCTTTCAAATCAGGAACAGATTTGGGCAGCCACAATTTGCCAGGATGAGTGGGTTCTTTAAATTACCTAATTGGATGAGGGTCATTTGATCAGAGTAACTGATACCGCTTTAATTCCACATCATTCTCCAACCAAAACACATCTCTCCACAGAGGCTTTCAGTGGTCTTAATTGATGAAAGTATCACCTACCTTTAGCATATGATTACTTGAGCACTTGAAAATATTAAAGATTTTCTTCAGTTTAAAGTCCTCTTTTTTAAATATTCAAATAACTCTAAGTCAACACAAGAGCTAAAATAAAAGGGTAAGTTCCTATGGCTTTTAAAAACACAAATAAAATGTATATTTTGAGGACTCAGAGAGTCTAAATTAAATTAATAGGCATCTATTTCGAAAGAAAAAAATATAGCAAAATTCCAGAACACTATTAAAGTGTCATCAAGATTAAATGTTTCAAAACCCAACTGTTTAAACCCAATGCAATTGCTACCACTGAGTTGCAAATTACTTACCCAACCCTCTGCCTCAGTTTCCTCAGCTCTAAAAATTAGAATAAACCACATCTGCTTTAAAGGGCTGTTTTAATACACACAAATTGTTTAAAACAATATCTAACCTCCAGTGCGCATTAAAGAAATGTTGAGAGACAGAGTAATGCTTTCTAAGATATGAGCATAGAAATAATTATTAGAAGGTCCCAAATTTGCATTATTCATCTCATCAATTATTTTAGAGTTGGATGTGTATAGTTGGGAGATCTATTTTGCCTTTGTTACTTGGTTGCATTGCATCAGATCCTGGGGGTGAGGGGGGGGGAACAACACTGAAGACTAGAAGAGGGACCTCAACTATATTCTTCACAGAAAGCGCTAATGAGCTGCTTCCTTTTTCTGAAATGTACCTTCATGTCATTCATTTTCACATCTAATCATTGCTTAGCTTCTGTGATTCTACTGTCAAAATGGGTTTTCTTTCTTTCCTTCTCTCACCTCAAAAATTCAATTTCCCTTTTTCTCACCTAGATTAATTCAACAGATTTGTAACTTGTTGCCTTCCTCCAACTGTATGATGCTCAAATATTCATTCTCCATCTCCACCAAGAATGATCTATCAAACCCTAACATTGGCCCAGTTAAATGTGTCCAACTCTATGCCATGACCTTCACACCTCCTATGATACAGTGCTTCCTTCTACAGCAGCCTTACTAATTACAAGGTCAACTTGTAATTACTTGCTCTTCATCTGTTATCTTTATTCATGATCTCTTCCTGGTGTATTCTAACTCACAACGACAAAAGTTTGGAGCTAACTATTGCTTTGAATCTATACTGTCCCTAAATGCCTTGGTCATTAATGTTCATTTCGCTTTACCAAAGAACACTACCCCGATTTTAAAGAATCATCACAATCATTTTAAAGGTGAAATATTGATAAGCATATATAACTTCAATTTTTAAGCCAACCTTGATTCCTTTTATTTAGAAAACTAAATTAAATGTTTTTTAAAAATGTGTCCTCAGGCAAGCTCTTTGGACCATTCCTTGAACCCATTGCTGAGAATACAGCATGTAAACTACCTGGTCAGCACTTTACAGATATAGTGCTATAAAGAGCGAGTCAGAGACTTGATGTGCATCCCATATGTGATACTGAAAAATCTTGAGAGAAGTCACTTAATATCTTTGGTCTTGTAGTAGTTACAAAATCTCATGTCAACTTGAGGGTATTATCAATAAAAGGGAGGAGTCTAGTTTCTCAGTCCCAACATAGCTAATGATGTCTCTGTGTGGGTGTCACCTGCTCATGAGAACTCTGGGATTGATTCTGCCCTCTGAGGAGGTGGGCCACTCTCTCTGGATTCTGCCATCAGAAGAGGGGGACCACTGCTTCCTATTCCTGTTGACAAACCGCACAGAGTCACACTGATGGCAGCCAGAGCTCTGGAGATGCTTCTGCCACCACTGGACCCAGCGGACTTTCCCCCCACTGGTTTGAGATCTTCCTGCATCATTGCATGTGCTGCATGAGTCTCAAGAGGAATTCATGGGCTAATATTGGACCTAAGGGCTAATATTGAACTTATGGACTTGGTCTGAACTGGGATGGAGTATTTTATGGATGGCTAATTACTTCTTGATAAATAATTCTATTGCATACATATGAGTGTCAATGAATTTGTTTATCTAATCTACCCTAAACACAAATCTTTAATTTTCTTCTATAAATTGCCTTCATTTTAGTATAATAATGAAAATAAATAAGATTGTGTATGAGAAATACACAAGAAAATGTCTATGTTTAATGAGGATAGAAGACCCTTTTGAATTTAGTATCAACAAAATTGCATTTTATCATGGTTCAATAAAAATAGAGTCAGTCACCATCCTGAAGAGATCACTGAAGATATGCATACTTTAGTTAAGCATAATGAAGAAACTAGATGATGTCCAGATATCAGAAATAATAGCATCCAGGATCTTTTAGGCTCATCTTCAAATAAGCAGCCCTTTAAATGAGGCACCAACTAAATCCACTTGGAAGGAGCACAGCAACCTTTGTAGTTCAAGGATTGTAAGTAATGTAATCATAATCCGAAAGAGGGAACGATAGCACTTCTTAAATTGTGGAAATTTCTTGTGCAAAAGGCTCTGGATGACAGTAGAAACCCAAAAATCCATTTGCAGCATCCACACATGGATAAAGCATCCAGTGAATCCTCTCGGAACATAATCAAAGAACATCAATAACCTTGGTAGCAGACAGTGAGCATTGGAAAGTCAAATATGGCAGATACAGTTAGGTTAAAATGTAATATTTTATCCTTCAATCTTCTTTTAACCCACTTTTAAATTGTCTCCGTTTTAAGAGAAAAGGAAAGTGAAGGAAAATACCTGTGAATTAGGCCTCTGGTGAGGCCCTTTGACCATACAGCAAGGGTGTGAACAGCCTTGCTCTCAGTCAGAGTGCTTTCCAAAGTGGATTACTGCAAAATACCATTATGGTAACACCTATTCATTTGATCTCCCTTTTGACCCATTTTAAACTTTTTCTACTTTTCAATATTTTCTGCTTTTTTAATTGATATATTTCTCCTTTTACTCTGTTGTTTTTAGTATTTTGTTGTTGTTTTATATGTTTTTCTGTATATGAAACACAGGATAGGTAAATCTAGAGAGAGAGTGACTAAATTAATGGTTTGGCAGAAAAGATTGTGGGCAATGGGGAGTTAATAACAATGAGTACAAGAAAGAAGAAAATGTTCTAAAATTGTGTTGATGATACAGTTCTTAATGTACTTAAACTATTGAATTTTATGATATGTGAATTATATGCCAATGAAACTTGTATAACTATAACAAAATGAAAAAAATAAAGCTGAAAACATAGTAAAATTAGGTTAGAAAAAATGATCTCCTAGCCTTTCTGGTTTGGGCATTGAAAAAACACATCACAGTAAATATCAAATATTCTCTCTTTAATCGCTTTGATTATCCTATAAATATGCAGTAATGACTTCCATTTCTCTTCTGTTATTGTCCCACTGCTCTTCTATTTAATATAATTCCTCAAAAGAATGGAATATATATAATGTTACTATCATTTAAAATTATCTATCTTTATCTAAAGGAGGTATAGTGGACTGCAAGGTGGGCTTCTACCTACGAGGTCAATAGTTCAAACTTAAACACATTCCAAGAGAAAAAGATGAAGCTTTCTGTCCCTGTAAATATTTGCAACCTCAGAAACCCAAAGGGGCCATTTGAGTCAAAAGTGACTTGATGGCAGTGAGTTGGTTTTGTTCTTAGATCCCTGGGAAATAACTCACAATCTAACAGAGAAAGGCACAGAGAAACAAAAAGTGCCATTGAGTAAATGATTGGTATAATATGTAAAGTGTAACATGAAAATACACAGCATGGTTCCTGATTCATCCTAGGCAGATGGCTGATGGCAAATGGAAGGAGAAAGTTTCCCAGAAGCATTGTTGCTTCATTGGATTCATGGAACATGCTGTCACGTGTAACCAGGTATTCCAATCAAGTGCTGCTACTGCAGAAGGGTGAAGATGAGCACTAATTGTTAATTTAGGGAATTACACATAACTTGTCATAGTTAGAGAGTAAGTTAATGAAAGGTAACAAGTCTAGAGTGGTAGACTAAAGTCCTAGTACAGGACACACTATACTTCATTGAAAACACTGTTAGTATTAGTCTTCATCCTTAGGCTTCATGTTCTAGGCAGTCAAGGATAAGGATTGCTTTGGTTGTTTTTTTTTCTGTACACATCACTTCTATATAAAACACAGTTGGTGCTCAAAACAAAGCGCACTTCCAGAGATTTTGCTGTCATATATAATAGTTTGGTTCTATCACACACTCAAAGGTGATTCACTCAACTCTCATATGAGCCTGAAAGAATTATATTTAAGAAATATCATATCAGAAGTTATTGAAGAGGAAGACCCAGATGGGCCAGATTAAAAGTAATTGCAGGTAGTGAGCTATATTCACAAAACATTGTATACTAGTCAGGATAACAAATTTCACCAGATCAAGTTCTCCATAATGTTAGATAATGAAAGGAGAACTCTCCTAATTAGTTCCTACCATTGCTATATTGTCTGCGGAAGCCACCATATTCCTTCCCATACCAAAGTCAATCTACATTTGAAGGTTACTAGAAATATATATTAAGTATTTATTATTCAAATTAATTATATTCATGCAGACAGTAAAGAATTTCATGGTAGAGTTCCACCAGTTGAAAAGTTACTTAGAACTATAAGAACAACAACAAAAATTGGTTACAGACATGAAAATAGACAAATACAAGCCAATGAAACAAAATAAGAAGTCCAAAAATGCACAAGTTAACACAGCACCTCAAATCAGCAGGGAAAATATGGTTCTTGCTTTTGTTTTAAGTACAAGGTAATTGTCAGTGAACTATCATCTAAAAAAAGATAAACTTGGAACAAAGGATATAAATTTAATTGAGTCAATTTATGATATTGATTTATATGTATATATTAACCTTGGTATATATTATTTAACATATTAAATTAATATAACCTATATTAAATCTAATTATAGTAACTATACTTATCCTATTAATATAAATAAATATATTATTGAGAACATTTGGCTAATATATTTAATGTAAATAAATATGATTATTTATTTTCTAAAATATTGCACTTAATTCAAATATATGAAATGAATACTAATTTGAATTTATGTTTATTCTAATCAATTAATTACTAAATTTAATAATTGTATTCAATAAATTTAAATATATTTTTAACAAAATCTAGAAGAAAACATGGAAATTTTCTGTATACCTAAACAAAGGGGAGTCTTTTCTAAACATTAACCAAAATCTAAAAGTCATGTAAGGAAAGATTGATTTTCTTTTTAATTTAGACATGTTCTATACTTTAAACCCAGTCAAAAGTTAAGTAACAAATTGACACACACCAAAAAACCCACATCACAGACAAAAATCTAATTTTTTAATATATGTGCATTCCTCTTATATTGGCATGGTTAGGTTTCAAAGATCAGGCCATTATGCCAAAAGCTATTTGGGCAAAACAGGAGGATGACTGCATAACAACTATATTAATTATACAAGTACATAACTGCCAAACCAAGAGAATCATAACCCAGCCAATTTGCCTCATGACCTTCGCCATCTCAGTAGGACTCCTGCCGCACAATGTAATGTGTCATTTCCACACGTACTTCATGGAAGGGCAAACTAGGAGAGAAATGTCAGATAGGTAAGTGAGGAGTTTGTGCAAAGATACTCTCCATCTTATTATTGATTAATCAAAAGCCCCAGCATTTGACAGCAATCTGTTAACTAAAGAGAAATACACAGCCACCCTCCACTTTACTGATGGGTGTAAGCTGTGCCCTTGAGACAGCCATTTGACCATAAGGATCTAGCTTCTGGGAGCAGTGGTGAAGTCGTGATTTCACATGGGCGGTTAACCACACGTCATCAGTTCCAAACCATCAGCCACTCTATGGCTGTAGAAAGACTGGACGTAAAGAGGTAAAGAGGTAGTCTGGAAACTGGAGCAGTCTTATCCTAACCTATAGGGTCCCTGTGAATCAGCATTGATTTGATATGGGAGTTAGGTTTTATGTTTGGTATCGAGCTCCAAAGAACCCTGGTCCTTTGGGGTAAGCATCGATCTGCTAGCCACAGCATGGCATTTCAAACAAATCACAGGCTGCAAAGAAGAAAAATTAGGCTATTGGCTCCCATAAAAGCTATCTAGGGTCTCTGTAAGTTGAAATCCACTCAACTGTGGGAAATTTGGTTTTTTTGAGAGCTAGGTATTTCTAAATCTAAATATTAAATGCATTTTTCCTCTTCCCAGCAATCTTAATTCAAAAAAATTATCCTATAAATCTACCTATCAGTCTCTTACTGTGGTGATTTGTGTGTTGCTATGACACTAGGCCATATCAACAGCTTCGCCATGGTCAGCAACAGGTCGAGCGGAATTTCCAGGTCTGGTGATTTACTTCCAAAAGTAGTCAATGAGAACTTTATGGATCGCAGTAAAGCATTGTCTGATTCACTACCTTTGGCCATGTCAGGAGAGATAAGTTGCTAGAAGACAGCATGTCTGCTGAAGTCGATGGCTAGAGAGGGAGAGGGAGAGCAAGACTCTGCCTGAGATTAATTGGCACACTGACCCCAGCAATGGGCTCAGCCATGATAATGATTATGAAGATGCAGACACAGACAATGCTTCACTCTGCTCTACATAGATCTACATACATACATGAATTAAACTCAGCAGCAGCTGGGAACACTAAAACTTCCTCTATATAAATTTCCTTCATTCAAGATGACATAGGTACAATGTTATTTATAACATAGTTCATAGAAGCAAAAAGTAGAAAGGGGTTCACCTATGCATCTATAGGAGACAGCTTATAGCATACCACCATTAAATAGAAAAATGAACTAGATCTCTATATACTAATATGGAAATATATCTATGGTCTACTGTTTTTTTAAAAAAAAAAACAAGTTGTGGAAGAAAGGGTTTGTGTCAGACTGGGTTCTCTAAAGAAGTAAAGTCAGTGGCACATCAAGGTATCAAAGGTATATCAAGAAGAACAGTTAAGTCCAGTCTGGCTCTATTGTGGGCCAGATTCTAAACTAAAGGCTTCTTAGCTCACATAGCTGCAGGGGATGGTGAAACAGCAAGATGAACTAGGAAGACCAGGCTGGTAGATACAGAGGAAGATAAATCCAAAGTCAGCAGGTCAGACTTGTGGCTTCAGAGTCCAACAAATTCAAGGTCAACAAATTAGATGGAAAGTTGCTGATGTTTCTTAAGATGGGCAAGCAATATAATGTGTCGTTGCCTTAAAGACAAAGAACTAGATGCCAATGAACCAGTACAGGACCCAGAGCCAGCAGAACAAAGCAAGTTTCCCCACACTGTCTACTGATAGAGGAATTAGATCACACATCCCAAAGGAATCTTCTTTTCCATGGCATCAGGCATGTGGCATAAGGGGTTCCACTCCATTCTATGGACAGGACTGATTTGCTGTCCCAGCATATCCCATGATGTAGCTAGTGCATTTTTGTGTAACATCATGAGGGATTACTAGGCTTTAACTGTCAAATCACTAAGATTCCTAGCCAAGTGGACACGAAAGCTATCACAAGATGAAAAACTTTAATCTTAGCTTGCAAATTTTTACAAAGATGCATGAGAAATTAATAAAAATGATGGAGTATGTGCATAAAAATGAAGTGGCCAAAAATAAGTCAGAATGAGACGTCTCAACTTTTAATACTATTTTTGTTTTTACCTATATAACTTATTGCCTATTAATTAAAACAAAACATTTAAAAACAAAAGCAAGAATAGACAAAATCATTCCAGAGAATCAAATCAAATCCATCGTCATCAGTCCAATTCTGACTCATAGTGACCCAGAAGAGAGAATAGAACTTCCCCCTAGAGTTTCTCAGACTGCAAGTCTTTATGCGAAATTAATATCCTGCCTTTGTTCTACAGACTTGTTGGTATCTTTGAACCAACAAACTATGGGCTGAAAGCTGAATGCTTTAATCCCTATGACACCAAGTTTTCTTAATCAGCAATTTTTGAAAAATAAAATTGAGAAATACAAAAATGATCCAATTGTGGATGTCATGTTTCAAACTCATTTATGCCTTTTCCCTATGTATTGACTGTGTTTGGGGTATGTATTTATTAACCAGAAATATTTTTACTTTTTTAAAACTTTGGTTTAAAGTTGTCTTAGAAATTATGAACATTGTTTTTTAAATGGTAAAGTTTTTCTAAAACCATTTCCATACTATTTTGCCTGGCCAATGAAGAGACTGATCAATCAATTTAGTGATTCTACCAGCGTCTAAGAAGAAGCTTAATAATTGATGTGACCATGGTTTTTTCACGCCTACCAATTTGTCTGAGAACAATTTTATACTGCTTTTCCATGTAAAGGCTTGCATTGTTATTATTTGTATTCCATATTGCTAGAATTGCAATATGCTTAATGGAAGTACAAGAAAAGACTAAGAATAAATCAGCTTGCATCAATAGCAGTTAGGAAAAGAGAAAATCAGACTATAACCATGTCGAGAACAGATGCAACACTCCATTCGACAATATTCATGTATCAAAAACTGGCAACTGAAGTCAAATTGCTTCGTTCCCACAAAAGGGATGGAGAGATGTGAATATTTTCTCCCATGGGAAAGTCTTTCCTGCCAAATTGCCCCAACTTATGGCAATAATTTCACCAAAGCTGCCAGCACTAAGAAAGGCAAACACAGAAGACATTCAAAAGCAATCAAGCATTTGGTAAAAATAAAGAGGAATGAATGAGTTGGTTCTGACTAAGATGAAAATGCTGAAGTGAACATATTTGGAGATGAAATATAGGTATATATCACTGAGTGTGGGTTAGGGCAGCATCTGACCGCATATACAGCCATGGCCTCATAATTTGGGGGGTTTGTTTTATGCTTTATTTTAAGAGAAAGCAGATCTCTTTGTGTTTATTATTACTCTCTAATGGTTTTAAAAACCCGAAACTCGGATTCTTGCAGAATGAACCACAAGAAGAATAAAAGCAAGGGAGGCAGAGGACATGAGCTCTTGGTGTGGGGCTCTGGCTTGGTTCAGTAGCAGGTGATTGGAATAGAGAGGAGGGCTGGGTACATTTGGCTTATTTTCCTGCGCACAAGTCAGCTCCCATGAGCATGACTTGTAGAGACAGTTTCTCCTCAGGCAGCACTGGTGTGGCAGTGGCAGCAGCAACTGTGAGGGCAACCAGAGGGGTGTGCTCCCAAAAAGTTTTAATGTGCTTTGTGTACAAAATCCAAATTTTAAAATATGTCCTGATCCACAGAGCTTGTCATAGACATTGTGCAGCATACCTGTAATAGAAATGGTTGTACCAAGTGCCAGTTAAGATAATGTTCACTCACAACTTATCTAGATTACAAGATACTTTTAAATGTATGGGACTGTTCCATAGATTTATTAAAAATATCGATTTTTCTCCACATTTTGTAGAGAGAAAAAAACTGTATCATAGAGAAGTGAATCATCTATAATCAGATAAATTAGTAAACAACAGTGCCAAGATTTCTGGCCAAAATTTCTACAATACTTATTACTAACTACCAAGTAACACAAAAAAGTGCCAGGGCAGATCCACTCTAGTACAGGCAAGAGTCTTGAACAGCCTAACTATCAGACAGAGACCACTGTCATCTCCATGATCCTGGATTGAACTCGACACTGGGTCAGTTGACCACCTTATAGCCATGACCTGAATGTGTCCTCTGTGAAAGCATCTCTTACTGGTTCCATGACAGAAATTTCACCATTG
Source organism: Nesogale talazaci (assembly GCA_004026705.1). Lineage (NCBI taxonomy): Eukaryota > Metazoa > Chordata > Mammalia > Afrosoricida > Tenrecidae > Nesogale > Nesogale talazaci. The sequence continues at coordinate 33,604 of PVJH01011391.1, forward strand.
ACTTTTTGCATGTTGATAGAAGTCTTTGCCTTCTGGAGCAATATTTGCATTGTTGTCTTTGTACTATTGTGTGGGGGGGGGGGGAATGCAGACATAAAGAAATGATCTGACTGGGAATTGAACCAATTTGGTATTTCATGATTCTAAATTTGGAGAAAAATTTCTTTGATTGAAAGTTTACATAAAAGTGCTATAAGATATTTCTCTAAGGTTGCCGTTATTTTCAACATCGGTATTTAGTCTTTGTTGAGAATTGACATAAAATGGTGCTTGCTGCTTTGGAAATAATACACAGGAAACTTGGCATATTTTTTAAAACTACAGCTTAAATAAGTACATATTAAAAATAAAGAATATTCACAATGGGAGAGCAATTTTCCTGTATCTAAACAGTTTCTCGAGTCACAAAGGCACTCGTAAATTCTTGGCCTTCTACATTCAAGATCATCTCCATCAAGTTATACACCCCTCTGGTTGCCCTCACAGTTGCTGCTGCCACTGCCACACCAGTGCTGCCTGAGGAGAAACTGTCTCCTCCAGGGGAGCGCAGCTACTCGTATGCCCTTGACCAAAGGACGGTCCTCCTTCTATCAGGGAAGGTCATCCTCTTCAACCGAGCGTGCAGCTTCGGGAGGGACGCACATGGAGCGGTGAGGGAGAAAGGAGGACACCTGCCTAGCCAGCCAGATCAGCCGAATCAACCCTGGAGATCAATGGGGTGACAGATGTCGCAGCCAGATCGCCCTCACATCCAAGCCTGTGCATCTTTATGGGAGCAGAACGCCTCCTCTTTCTCCCATGAAGTGGCTATTGAATTCAAGCCACTAACTTTGAACTTACCCGCCCCACTCATAGCCCATTACATCGCCAGGACTCACCAACCATATAGTTAATATGTACTGGTAGCCTCTCCCTGGCAAGATTTTGCCTGTTCTGTTTCGTTTCTTTCTCACTAAACCCAGTGAGGTTAGAGCTATTACTATTCTCATTGTATGATCAGAAACGTAGAGCTTGGAAAAGTCACACAGCTTATGTTCGGTTTAGAGACAAAATTAAGATTTAAAGTGGACTCTGAGCCCATAATCTCACAAACTATCTTTGAGGGAGTAAAACATGATGTCTCAGAGGCTTGTTTCTGTGTAAAGACTGTCTGGTGTGAAGTCCAGCACTACTCTCTTTGAGCTGGATTTTTGCTGTGTCTGTCCATCTTGTTACATCATCAGTAATAGGACAATAATATTAGTACCTACCTACTGATGTCAAAAATGAGTTGATGAGAAGAAGGTTATTAAAAGCATGCCTGTGCATAATAGCCTATATAATCAAAAACATTAACTCTAATAAGGATAATGATTGTTACTATTATTAGTAGTACCCTAGACTGTCTCCCAGAACCTAGAATAATAAATGCTTATAAGATTGTCCTGAGCCTTTAGAGAAAGTTTAATTTATCTTCAGTAGGCATAACAGAAAGTCTGCAATATATTTTAGAAATCTTTCTACTGAAAACATTTATGAGTTTAATGAAGTGTGCTTTAATTTTCCCAAAAAGTCATTATAAAAAACAATGAGAGCATTATAAGGTTTAGGAGAACATTAATTTGGCTTACAATACTGAGGGCGATGTACCAATATTTGATTTCATTTCATTTTACTTCTTTTTGATTACTAAAGGATTTGCAGTTAATATTAGCTCTTTCAAAATTGATAAATACAAAACATAATAGCAACCAGATAGTGGAACCACTGAATTATTTTAGAGCTGATCTTTGCTACTTAAAAAGAAAAAATAAATCTTTTTTTTCTATTCTGACCCAATATTTCATCCATACTAAGTTTAAATGCAAAAAAAAAGTTTCTCATGTATTATTTCCAAAGCAGTGAGCACCATTTTATGTCAATTCTCAACAAAGACCAAATACTTATGTTGGAAATAATGACAACCTTAGAGAAATATCCTATAACACTTTTATGTAAACTTTCAACTAAAGAAATTTTTCTCTAAATTTAAAATCATGAAATATCAAATTAGTCCAATTCCCAGTCAGATCATTTCTTTATGTTTGCACGAACTGATTTTGTTTTTTAATTAACTGCTCACTTCATATGGCACTCACTTCTACTACACAGAACAAGATTTTCTTATCTCCTGTTCAATATGTGTCAGGCACACTTCCCCTTTCCTAACACTCTGTAAAATTAAGTATACATAACTTCAAAGCCATATAGAGGATACAAAGAAATATGGGGAGGGGCAGAGAATCATTCTTATTACCATTGAGCTCAGTATATGCAAAGGCCACACAACAAGTAGGAAGTCAGTGAAAAGGAGCATCATAAAATGGAAAGTAGCATTGAAAGTCTCTAAATTGTCCCATAGAATGATCCGTAGACCTGCAATTGCCACCCTGTTGCCCATGTTCTCCTCATCCTGCAAATTTAGTTAGATCACTGCTTATCTAGATAGACCCCAGCACATCCTCTCACATTCATTGAGGTCCCTTCAAATGATTACTTAGAAGTAGATCACTTGAGGTTATACAAATCTATTTATCAATTTGCATGCACACATACGTCAGTGACAAATGAGTCCTGCTGATATTCTAGAAAGGTCTGTAGAATAATACCCATTTCCTGAATTTTATACTGCACATAGTTAAGTAAGATATGACCATCAGTAGAATCTGGGAAAAGTGTACACAAGACATCCCTGTACTGTTGTGCGATGTTAGTGAATCTGTTATTTGGAACAAAAAAAATGTATTTTAAAAAATAAGATATCAATGTCCTTGCCATGTCATATAGAATAAGACCCACCCTATGTCATTGTGTTAGACTGCATTTTCTAGAGAAGGGAAACCAGTGAGGCTTATGTAGGTAAACAAGGAGAGGTGCTTATGCCAAGCAGAATGGCTCCCATAGTTGTGGGAGAGATTAAGGAAATTCTGGTTCATATCTGTAGGTCAGATATGAAGCTGAATGCTGTTTCTGAACCCTGTAGCTGCTAGGGCCCTTGGACTAGGAAAAAGGAATTTTTTAAAAGCAGGCAAACCACCAGTGGGTGGCTATTAGCAGATCAGGCCTATAGCTGGTAGAGTCAAGGGAATCCCAGGTAGGCAGGCCTTGGTGACTCGCAGAAAATATGTCAGGCAGTAACTAGCTGTGGGCTCAAGCACTAGATAGAGATAGATGTAGCAGATGGGGGATCCAGGGCAGCAAGAAAACAGAGCTCTCCACTGTACATTCTTAAATGTCAAGTGTATCAAATATCAGCTGTATCTATCCCTGAAGAGATATCCTTGGGGGTTAACCTCAATAACTGCTTGGCTCACAATAGATCTCATCATAGAATTGATTGTACTATGCTAGGTTACATTATGAGAAAGACCTCAACTGCCAAATCACTGAGAATCCTGGTCCAGTCAAGTTGACACCAAATCTAATTAACACAATCATCTATTCCCTTATTCTGCTTTATTCCTCTTCATTGTCTTTATAATAAACTGTAAGTCATCTTTGTTTTGATATTGATAATATGTTTGCCTATTGTATGCTTTCTCCTTTAGAAAAGAAGCTTCGTGACAGAGTTTTGTCTATTTTGATAACTGTTCATTCCTTGGTATCAAGAAGCATGTCCAATGCATAGTTACAGTGTAAAAGAGAAGGAATGTTCCTGACAGTCGAAATTACATAATTTAAGTGCTTATAGATAATTAATTACATCAATTTTGGAAAACAATATGATATAAAAATTTGAAAAATAAAGTATACCTGTAGGTTCTTGCACAGGAAGAGCTCCATAATAGACCATAAAGGGTAAAATTAAGTTCTACCAAATTGATAAAAGATGATCACAATGGGTGAAATGGAAAGTAATGTTTAAGAAAGAATCTTCCACACACATACTCTGTTTCATTACTCATTTTCAGGGTGAACGTGAGCAAGTTTTTTCCTTTCACTGGCCTCAATTTCTTCATATGTAAAACCAAAACATGAGTTTATACAAATCATGTGTTTATACATGTAAAGATGATGACAAGGTATATGTTCATCTATGTTGCAAATATGTGCTGTTGAATCCATTCCAACTAACAGAGAACCTATGGGATGGAGTAAAATTACTCCAATTGATTTTCAAGGTGGTAATCATTATAACAATACAGGAAATAATAAGAATAAGACAGAACAAATGCAGAGTCACTGCACCAAAGGGATCGGTCAATGCATAACCATTTCAGGAAGTAGCTAAGATGAAGAAGAAAGAAAGTCCAAGCTGCAGTAAAGGCCTGAGTGGGGAGATAAAAGGGCTCCAGAAGTTTACAGAGTACCAATGGACATATTTCTACAAACTGGTGATACGCTGGGTGCACTGGCTCATCGATACCCAAGAAATCTGAAAGTCAGACACCAGGCCAATCAATTCAAAGAGATCTTTAACTGTTCCCCTTCCAAAGAAAGGGGATTTAGCAGAATGTAAAAATCATTCAACAAAATATTGGTAATACCACATTCAAGTAAAATTTTGCTGAAGAGACTGTAAACTGTTGCAACAATGCAAAAGTTCAAGTCAGTTTCAAAAGAGGACACAGAAGAAGGCATATAATTGCTTATGTCAGAGAGATCTAGGCTGAAAACAGAAACCTAAGAAATGTGGACATGTATTTTATTGACCAGGCAAATGTATGCAACTGTACAATAATACATTGCTAAGGCATTGGACTATGTGGACTATAATAAATTCTGAATAACCTTGAAAAGAATGGGAATTCCAGAAGACTTATTTGTGCTCATTAAGAACTCATAGAATAACAACAAAGGGATTCTGCATGATTTCAAATCATGGATATATGATTTCAGCATACTTATTCAATATGCTATGCAAGTAGTCCAATAAACTGAATTTTTGAAGAAGAATGCAGCGTTAAGTTTTGAGAGGGACTAACAACTTGCAGTAGACAGAAGACATAATCTTGCTGCAGGTAAAGAGGACTTGAAGCACTTCTGATGGAGATCAAAGACTACAGCCTTCAGTATGGATCATACCTCAACATAATGAAAACAAAATTTCTTTTAGTTGGACTAAAAAGCAACATCATACTAAACAAAGAAAATAAAATTTAATTTCACTTCAAGCCCAAATAAATACCCATGGAATCAGCAGTCAGCACATTAAATGATGTACACATACATTAGGCAAATCTTATGTATGAGATTTATTTAAAGTATTAAAATCAAAATTGTCACTATGAGGACTGAGGTATGTCTGACCCACATCATGTTATTTTCAGTCACCTCATATTCTGCAAAACCTGAACAATGAATAAGGAAAACCTAAGAGCTGATGCTTTTGAAGTATGATGTTAACAAATAAAACTGAACATATCATGGACTACCAGAAGAACAAAGCTATCTTGGAAGAAATAGAGCTAGCATGTTCTTTGGAAGCAAGGATGGAGAAATATCTTTCAGACTTTGGACAGGCTTTTAGAAGGGACCAGTCCCTGGGAAAGGGCATCGTGCTTGGTAAAAAAGAGGATGACCTTCAGTGAGATGGACTGATAAAAGAGCTGCCCGAATGGTCGCAGATATAAGAAGCAATTGTGAGGCTCATGAAAACCAGGTAGCATTTCATTCTGTTGTGTGTAGGGTTACCATGGGTTGGAAGTAATTGATGGCACACAACAGAGAGAATAACATTCTTTCCCATAGATGATTGCCAGGTCTTTTCTCCTACTGAGTGGCTGGTAGGTTGGAATTTGAGTGCTTAACCATTGAACCACCAGGGCTTCTAATGCACCTATCATCCATTGCTATTGAGTCCATACCAACTCATAGTGCCCTTATATGCAGAATAGAAGTGACTCATAGGATTTCCAAGACTCTAATCTGTACGGACGCAAGCAATCATATCCTTCTACTGTTAAGTGGTTACTGGGCTAGAACTGTTGACATTTTATTTAGCATTCCAGTACTTAACCACTGTGCTACCAGTTCTACTTAAATCTATCTGTGATTTATAGCACATCATAAGCATGATTATTATTTATGAACAGAATTCTATGCAACAATATGTGTAGGTGTTTTTGATTCATAGGAAAAGATCCAGAATCAAACAAGGAAACTACTAATATATTACCTCTGGGTTGGGATGTGGGGAAGGGATATGAGATAATTGTCTTTAAATAAGAAAAAAAATCTGAAAGCTAAATTATTTTCAATTACTTAAACTGATGCTTTCTTCCATAGCTATGGATAATCAAGGATTAGTTTCACCTAAATTAACCATGACATCTGCAGGGCCCGGGAGCCCACACACAAGGCTGAAGCTGTCAGTCCTCAGGGCCCTGTCCCATGCTCCTAATTGCAAATCAATCTTGATGTGGACTCTGGTGCCCGAGATATGCTGATGTGCAGGAGTCCGAGAACACACACGCCCCTCTTGGTTTCTCTCTCTCCTTTCTACCCATTAGTTACTCACTTAAATGGGACCTCCCACTATGGAAAATTATTTCCAATTCAGTGACTTCTGCTAAAGACGCCTGCTACTTGGAGGCTTCCTGCTAGTTAGTCCAATGATCTGTTTTCTTAGTTTATTTTGAGTACATTTTGTCATTCTAAAAATCTTTTTACTCTACATCTCGGCTTTGTGTTCATGCAGCTTATTATAATTATGATAGACAGATATATATATATATATATATATATATATATATATATCTTTAGACAATTCACCTTTCTGATCTTCAAGCGTCCTGCTTTACCTTTTTTATCTTCTCTTTTGAATCATAGAGGCCCCCTGGTGCTGTCGTGGTGATGTGTTAGGTTGCGATCTGTGTGATTAGCAGTTCCAAAGCACAGCAGCTCTGCAGAAGACAGGGCTTTCTTTTCTTTTCTTCCTCTCCCCCAAACCTCCCCCCACATGCTCCTGGAGAGCTGCTGCTGGATTTGAACCGCCAACCCTATGGGCTCCAGTCCCACACACAACCACTGCGCCACAGAGGCTCAGCTGAAGACAGGGCTCTCTAATCCAGGCAGCAGTGATGGTCTCAGGAACCCACAGTGGGTTGCCGTGAAGCTACATTGACTCGATGAGAGTGAGTTTGGGTTGAGTTTTATTGTAAATCATGCACTCTGCTTATTATTGCTGCTTCTTTCCCCAGTAAATCAATCCTCTTTCTTCTCTTTTCTATTGTCTGCTTTCCTGTATTAAAAAACCCATAATCATCATTTCTTTTTGCTTTTAAAAAAATCATTTTATTTGGGAGCTTCTATAGATATTATCATAATCCATACTTCAATCAGATAAAGTATAATTGTACAATTACTTCCACCCTCAGTTTCAAAACATTTTATTTCTTCTTGAACTCTTTGATAACAGCTCTCCTTACCCACCTCATCCCTCCACCCTGCCTCCAGAACATTATTTATCTATTTATTTGTTGCCATATCTTACGTGATCCAATATCTGTTCACCTACAATTTTGTTATTCCTTCCAATCAGGTGGGGTTATACAGTCATCATAGCTATCAGCCACACACACACACTTTACCCCCTCTCTTCCTGTACCCTCAGGAAATCATTGCTCCCATTACTATTTAGGAGGGTTTATCTATCTTGGATTTCATACATCAAATTATCTTAATTATACAAATGAACATGCAGGTCTAACAAGCTTAATTAGGTAAAACGGAGATGATAATAGTAAGGGGAGGAATTATTAAAGAATTAGAGGATAATGATGCATTTCATCAGTGCTATATCATACTGTACTGTATGATAGATGTATCATCCCTTCTGAGTGGCCCAACTGTGAGGAACTGTCCAATTATCTTACAGGTGGGTTTGGGGTCTCCACTTTTTATATGTTCCATCTCATCAATTTAATAAATTGTTCTTGAATTCTTGATACCTACTCCCTTCAACACTTCATGATCACACAGAGTGTTGTGTTTCTTCCATGTGAACTTTGTTGCTTTTCTACTAGATGGCAACTTATTTCTATTCAAGCCTTTAAGACCCCAGATGCTTTATTTTTTAATAGCCAGGCACCATCAGCTTTCTTCACCACATTTGCTTATGCACACATTTTTGTCTTCAGTGATCATGCTGGGAAGGTGAGTATCATACATTGCCACATTGTTAAAACAAATGCCTTGTACTGAGGTAATGTTTAAGTAGAGGTCAAATGTCGATGTCATATATATATGTATATATACACACACATATACACACACACATATATGCACTTATACCCTTTTAGTCCTCATCAAAACTGTATAAGGTGTGCACCTTCTACAAAACCCCATTGCTCTTCCTGCAGTCAAGGATGGAGTGGTCTAATGTCCCACTCTGCAACCTGTTGAACCTTTAGACTTTCAGTGTGCATCCTTTGTGAACATTCCCAACCAGATAAGGTGCCAAGTGCTGCTACCATTCCTCCACTCCACACCCCAAACCCTGAGTCAGAATTCTACAATTGGAATTCCTCAGGGACTTTGTGACTTTGCTCCCATTGTTGGTCTGTTGCACTTCCATCTTGGTTTTCCCTTGTGAGTGTGTGGACAGTCAGACTGGCTCCTCTCACTGTGGTGTATCTTGAGTGCTGTCCTCTGTCATGCTGTTACATATAGAGGGGACACCATGCCTCGAGCTCAAGCCAACACTGGAGTCCTCTATGTGAACAAGCTACTCCAAGCAGGAACGTCTCCCTCAAGAATTGGTGCACTGGAATGAAGTCTCCTCTCTCTCTTTCCTGTGGAGACATAAACAATGCCTTTTCCTTGGGTGTATTAGTGCTCTGATACCCCATTACAATCTTTTTTCTTCCCCCTCCTCTCTGTGGGCCGTAAAGGAATATGAGGGGGGATAGGAGGGGAGATGTATTTCAGGACAGATGCTATCTGGATCTTTTCGATAATTTTTTTAATGATGGTGTATGAATCATTAGGTTGGTCTGGCTCTTACCAGAGTATCAGGTCCTTGGCCCAGGAACAGCGGAATACATACCTTTCCGGCTATGTCTATTCTGTTGCTTGAACTTAACTTAGTGGACACGTGTTGTCCTTGTTCTTTTTTGCTTGGCTCACTTCACTCAGCAAAATACTCTGCAACTCTCCATGAGATGAGGTGCTTTATGTTTTCAATACTAATTTTTAGGGATGCATAGTACTCCATTTTGTGAATACCCCAGGTTTCCTTAATCCGTTTGTCTACTGATGAAAATTTAGGCTATTTCCAATTCTTTGAGGTTGTGAACTGCACTGTGATAAACTTTTGAACATTGGAGTACAGATGTTCAATTGTACCCTGTTTCTTCTGAGTGTATGACCAGTAGTGAAATTACTGGGTCCTATGGTAACTTGATTCCGATCTGTTTTAGGTATTGCCAAATTGCTTTCCACAGTGGCTGTATATAACAAGACCAACAACAGTGAATGAGAGTTCCTATCTCACCACCCCCTTGAACATTTGTTGCTTTCTGTTTTTTTGAATTGGGCCATGCTTGTGCGTGTTATCTCAAGATTATTTTGATTTACATTTCCCTATGGTTAATGATCAGAAACATTTTCTCATATGTTAACTGCCTATTAGTGTTTCCTCCTTTTTGAATCATTTATTCAAGTTATATACCCACATCCTCTGTGGACTATTTGTTCCTCTCTTGTTGTAAGGTTGCCAAGTTCAGTATATTTTAGTAATCAGACCTTTGTCTGATATGCCATTATTAACTACTATTTCCCTGTCAGTGGACTCTCTTAATACTCTCTTGATGAAGTCTTTTGATGCACACAAGTATTTTATCTTGAGTATTGTGTTAGTCCGGGTAAACTAGAGAAACAAATCCATGGATTAACATACGGATAAAAGGAAAAGGTTTATATACAAGAGGAATGGGACATTGAGAAAGCATCCCAGCTCATTCCAGTTCAAAGTCTGATATTATCTCATATGCCCGATATCAGTCTATAAAGTCTCCTTCCGACTCACAAAGTCACAGGCCAGTGGGTGCAGAGTCCTGGTGCCAGCAGGGGTCTACCCAGGGTTCCTTGCTTTCAGGGATCAGGGTCCATCAACAGTATTCAGTGGTGATAGAAGCAACTCAATGCTGGCAGGGGTCTCCACATGGCTTCTCCAGCTTCAGAGGTCTGGTCCCATCAGGGTAAGGCCGTGTAGCTTCTCCTCCTGCTCATCCAGCTCCTTAGACGCTGCCATCTTGTCCATAGTTCGTTGGGTCTGAGACTAACTCCCAATAACTGGGGAGATAGCTTCTCATCTTCGTGAGGGAAATAACACAAGATTTCCCAAAAGTCTCAGGAGAAAGCCAAGCCCACACGGAGGCCTCATTGGCTACTCAATGGCTATCCCCAGATTGACAGGCTAGACTCCACCTCTAGATCTCAATCATGAAATTAACATAAGTACATGACCACCAGAAGTCTATATACACATCATTTTATCTTCCTCTAGGTGGGTACCCTTCATTTTTACTGATAAACTATGCATTTCCTTTGTTAAGGTTCTTAGCTTTGTCCCAATATTTTTATTAATGATCCCAATAGTTTGGGATTTTTACCTTGAGATCTGTGATCTGCCATGAATTTGTCTTGTGTATGGGGTGAGGTAAGAGTCTTGCTTCATCCTTTTGAGGACTGATATCCAGTTTTTCCAGCACCATTGTTTATAAGGGCATCAGTTTCCCATTTGCTATTTTGTGGACCCATATCAAAGATCATTTACCTCTATTCTGTTGTTTTGACTTCTGGATTTTCTGTTCATATCCATTGGTCCAAGTGTCTATCATTTTACAAATATCATGCTGTTTAACAACTGTGGTGGCCTAATAAGTTTTGAAGTTAGGTAATGCAAGCCCATTCACTTTATTCTTCTTGAGGAGATCTTTGCCAATTCTGGGATTCTCCCCTTTCCATAAGAAGTTATTAATGAGTTTGTCCAATTCTTTGAAAAATGATGGTGATATTTGTATTGGAATATATAGTGCCTTAGGTAGAATTGACATCTGTACAATATTGAGTCTGTGGATCCACAAGCATTGACTATTTTCCCATTTGTGGCAGTCTCTTTTGTTTTCTTATAGTAATATTCTATACCTTTCCTCATGAAGACCATTTGGTTTTTTGGTTAGGTATATCCCTAGATAGTTCAATTTATGCTTGGCTATTGTGAAGGGTACTACCTTCTTCTAGATCACTTTTTCTGTAATCCCATCAGTTGTATACAGAGTTCTGTTTGTTGATCTTGTGTCCTACCACTACACTGTATTCTTCTATCACTTCTAGCATTCTGATTGTGGAGCCTTTGGGGTTCTCAATGTATAGTCATAACATCTGCAAATAATGATCAGATTAGTTTGCTTCTTCTTTCCCAAACATATACCTGTGATATCCTTCCATAGTCTTAGCTAGGACCTCCAGGAAAATGTTGGATAAAAGTGGGAACAAGGGGCATCCTTATCTGCTCCCCTTTTCAGTGAAAAGTTTTCATCTTTTCTCCATTGATTGTAAAGTTGGCTGTTGGATTACCATATACAGCTTTAATTATATTGAGGTAACTTCCATCCATACCTATCTTCTTGCGTGTCTTAATTAGGAATGGGTGTTGGATGATGTTGAATGCTTCTTTTACTGTGTCTATTGCTATTATCATGTGATTCTTGTCATTTTTCTTCTCAGTGCAGTGGATAATGTTGATATATTTTCGGGTGTTGAACCAGCCCTGCATCTATGGTATAAATCCCAATTGGTCATAATAAATTAATTCTTTTTCTGTATTTTTGCATTTCATTGGCAAGATTTTGTTACAGATTTTTGCATCCATATTCATTAGGAATATCAGCTTGTAGTCCTGTGTTCTTGTGAGATCCTGGCATAGTTTTTGTATCAGTGTTTTATAGCATCATGGAATGTTTGGGGGAATTTATCATCCTTCTATATATCTGTGAGATCTTGTGTAACATTGAAGTCAAGTCTTCCCCAATGCTTAGTAGGATTCTCCGGTAAATCCATCTGGACCAAGGTTTTATTTTTAGTTGGTAATTCCTTGATAAACTTAACTATTTCTTTTTTTTGCTATGGATCTGTTCAAGTTCTTCACTTCTATATAAAATAACCTGGAGAGGGTTAGTTTTTCCAGATATTTGTCCGTGTCTTGTCAATGTCTTGTCAATTTTATTAGGCCATTTGAATAATCACCTTTCTATTTAGTTGATTTTCTCCAATATTTTTTGTTTTCCCACTCATCTATCTCTGTCCTAGTTTTTAATCACTTCTTTTCTGTTGCTATTAGAACAAAGGTTTACAACCTTCCTAATGCAGACACCTTTTAATAGTTTTTCATGTTTTGGTGACCGCCAACCATAAAATTATTTTCATTGCCACTTCAAAACTGTAATTTTTCTATTGTTATGAATCATCATGTGAATACCTGATATGCAGTATGTATTTTCATTGTTATTAATTGAACATAACTAAAGTATAGTGATTAATCACAAAGACATTATGCAATTGTATACTGTGAATACGTATTTCTAATTACAAAGAAATTAAATTTTGTCTTGAAACATGGTATAGCATGGTTAACAATCTTTACAACTGGTACTCATATGTAGGCATTTCTGCATGTGGGCGGAGCTGCCTGAAGGCAGACAGAGGAACAGTGTCTCAGTTCCTAAAACCATAGGAAATATGTGTTTTCCAAAGGTCTTAGACAACACCAGTGAAAGGGTCATTCAATCCCAAAGAGGTCACAACCCACAGGTTAAGACCTGCTATATTAGAGGGATTATTCTGTTGACTCTGTTCCAACTTCTGAAGGTTTTGTGGTAGGATATCCACCATAAGTTTCTCTACCTTCTTAATATATGCACTTATCACTATCAAGTGTCCTCTGACAACTTCCTTTGCTATGTCCCGTATATTTTTGATATGTTGTATTCCCATTCTCATCGATTTCTACAAAGTGCCTAATTTCATCTATAATTTTTGTCAATACCCACTCCTTTTGAAAAAGTAAGCTTTCATCCTTCAAGTACTTGCCCTAGTTTATGTTTTCTTTTTGTTTTCATCTTCCTTTTGTTGGTTTGCAGTTTTATGGCATATTAATTGGAGGAGAAAGTCTGTGTCCTATGAATGTTTAAATTTTCTCACATTTGGCTTGTGTCCTACCATGTGACTTTTTTTAAATACATGCCATGGGAACTTGAAAATAATAGGAACCTTTTTTGCAATTGGGCGAAGAGTTCTAAATATGTTTACCAGGTTGAGTTGTCTAATTGTAGAGTTTAGTTCTGTAGTCTCCTTTTTGAGCTTTTTTTCCCACTGATTTATCTTTTTCAGATATTGGTGTATTTAAGTCTCCTACTATGATAGTCAATCCTGTGATTTCTTTTTTCATGTTTTTAGTAATTTGATTGACTTGCAGGTTTTTCATGGTGCACTTTTGTTCATTATGCTAACTGGCTCTTGGTATACTGATCCCTTAAGCTTTATATAATACCATAGGTATCTCTTATTATGTCCTGCACCTTGATATTGATTTTTTTCAAAGATTAGAATTGAAATTCTTGATTTCTTTTAGATGGACATTAGCTTGATATACCTTCCCACAACCTTTGATCCTCAACCTGTTTTTGTCTGGTGGCTAGAGACGTGTCTCTTGCAGACAACAGATAGCTGGGCTTTGTTTCCTAATCCAGGTTTCTAGTCTTTGTCTTTTGATGGCAGAATTCAGACCACTGATGTTCAGAGTTATTACATCCATCCATGGATATAACACATGACAGCTACCTTTTGTGATAGACATTTTCTTCCTCCCACCTTAACAGTGTATTATGTATGTGGGGAGGAGGGGGGAGCCCATTCTTGGCTTCTTTTCACCATTGTGTTAAAGACATTTGAACACTGTTTTCACTTGGTAAAAACATTTTGAGCACTTCTGACTTCTGGGTAGTGCTACACTATGTGGTGGTCTCATAATATGCTCTGTGGATGTCGGTCTTCTAACCAAAGTGAATTGGAAAGTAATTTTTGGAATGTTGGGATTTCAAAGAGTTTTTTATTGTTGATTTGCTGAGATTTATTGAGATTTGCTGATATGTCTGAGCATATTATTATATGACTACCATTATAAATGACTATAATTGCTTTCTCAGGGTGCTACTATTATTTTCTCCAATTCATCAAACTTGGATAAACCACATGCATTGGTGCAGTTTGGGTGTTCAGTCTAACTGGTGTCCTCTCTGCTTTTTGAATGATTGTCAGATTCCCCTTCATTAAATTGGAGAAGTTACCTTCCAGGAATTCCCTTGATATGTTGGCTGTTGATTTTTTAACTCTGCTTGGCTATCTTCAAGGTCACTGATAGGATACTTCGTCTCTCCCAGTATCTTGGTAAAGTCTTCTACCATTTGCTTTGTTTCTGCTGCGGTTTCCCTTATCTCTTGTATTGCCCTTTGGTAAGTGGATGTTATCATCTCTACTTTTTCATGCTTTTTCTATAATGATTCCCTTATACCCTGTGTGACTTTAAGCAGCATACTAGAGATTTCTTTTTGTAGTGTTGCAAAGTCGACTTCTTTTATGTCCATGGCTAGGTTCAGGTCCTCTTGAGACATTGTGTTTTGTTTCTCTTGCTAACTTGTAGTGGCCACTGGTGCATGCTGCTGTTTGTGTGGCATTTTGGTGGAACAAGACGCAACCTTCCTGGGAGTCCAGGAGCCCTGTGACTTATTTCTCAGAGAAAAAAAGTAGGAATAATTCTAAGGACGACCAGCTGCACTCTCTATCTCATTGGAGTTAATTTTCTCCCTAGACAACTGGAACTATTTATTTGGAGGGTCTTTTATCTGTTTTTGTTTGTGAGTTCTATACATTTTCTAAAATACTTACCATTATTTGAGCTTTAACTTTAAGCTTTAAAAAATAATTTTCTCAATATTTACATAGTTCTTGTTTGGCATTTTAGAAAGGAATATACTTAATTCTTTCTTTAAATTTTAATGCATTCTCATATCATGACCAGCTTTGTAATCACAGACAGGAAGTACAGGCATAGGATGGACAAAGATAATAGTGACTCACACAAGAATATTAGGGACCTTATATCTTACAGAGACTACTTCAGCTCTACCACTTTTTCCAGTTTCATTCAGCAAACCAGTACCCGTGTATTGCAAATCCATTTCTATTCATAGCAACTTTATACATGCCTGAATAGAACTGTGCTCCATGGGGATTTCTATGACTGATTTTTCAGAAGTAGATCACCAGATCTTTCTGTCAAGACATCTATGAGTGGACAAAAGCTTGAAATTTTTTAGTTTTCAGCTATTCATGCTAACAACTTATACCGCCTAGGGACTTCCCACTCAGCAAAAAGCTTCCATTATAGTACAATTTCCTTTCTAACTATCTTCTCCCAGGATAGTCTCAATAGGGTACATGCTGTTCCATATCTTTGTGAGAAGAGCCCTATTCTAAAATTCACAGTCTTAACATAATCTAAGGGGAAGAATTTGGGTAAGATATCATAATAAGAAAAGGTTGAAGGAAAAAATATACAGAGACAAATATATATATGACATAGTGCCAACTTAATCTTTTCTCTCCAGAGAATAAAACACACCAATTTGTGGGTTCCCTTTACTGACTTCTGACATAATACACAGAGAAACTGACTAGAATTGAGCTGATCTTGACTAGAGTTGTGCAGAAGAGAGTTGTTCCACTTAGTGTTGTTGACCTCTGATGAAATGAGATGACAAAGATGTTTAGTAAAACATTTTGTTGTCCCATCTATTGAATCTATTGGTATAATAAAAGACAATGGAGAGATTTATATGGCCCACAGAAGGACTTAGAACTTCAAAAAATAGCTAAGGTTGTTTATCTTTGTTATTACCCCAGAGGACAATACAACGGTATCCTGAGAAAATCACCTAGTCAATTTTCTGGACTGAATCCACAATATTAACTCTTCTAATTCCTTGCAGCTTTCTCCCATTCTGCCTCATATTTGCTCCTATGTGACGATCCTCTCCTCCCTGTGGCCCCTACTGTTGTTGCACAATTGTGATTATTGTATCCTCCCACCCATCCCTAGTAAATAGCATTAGTCCAATATCTTGATAGGTCTGAATCATACCTATTCACGATCCACTCCCACCTTCCCTGGTGTTGTCCCTGACAACCTCCTGCATTCAGCTCATTCACTAATGAGGTCGCCTCAGGGCAAGTCATTTCAAATATCTGTCCATCTATGCCTGGCACATTTGAGTCTGGTCTGCTTAACCAAGCAACTGAATTCTAGTGGATTTTAAGTTGTATAATTAGGCTAGTGTCTTCATTTCATCATCATCAGAAATGCACGACTGAAGAATGTAAAGCACCAAGTAATTAAAACTGCAAAGGAATTTAGCAATGAGATCCTTAGTTTGTCAAATCCATCTTACTAATAGCTGTCTACTCCAAGAAATCTGTATTTCATAAATCCACTTGTGCATATATTCAGTGTTTTAGAACCCTCCTTTTTATTCTCCTGCAACAGAGGAGTGAGGGATCAACAGTAAAAGGGTCATTCTGATAACTGTCATTTCAGCGATGGACTGCTGTGAAGTTCATGCCCTAGAAATATGTTCATCTGTTTATTCATTCAGTTCACTGACAAGATACATATCTTGGGACACTCACAGTGTTATTAGAAGCAGAATTTTTTGGCATTATATTTTCTAGTAGCTGTATCATTTCATTTGAGGCACTGACAATCATTAAATAGAAGCCCTGGGGTTGTACCCCAAATAATAAATGGATGTGCTATTAAAATAACTATTAAGAGAAAACTTCCAAGAAGATTTTCAGAAAAGGCTAATTTGCAGGTTTACCAAAATTTACCAACATGATGGGATTCATGGAAGTGACCACTGTTCTAGATCATAAAAATTATAAATTAACTGTTATTATTCTTATATTTTCAGAATACTTTTGCTAAAATCCCAAAACAGAAGAAATATATCACTTGCTGTCAAAATATTCTATTGAAAATTAGCTTAGGGACAGGAACTAGTTATAACCAACAGGAAGAATTTAGAGGTCTGTCTAGGGTCAATGATAATATCATTTTAAGGACATAAATTAAGTTAAACTGATTTTTGCATTAGATTTTTCCAAAGAAAAGAGGTATTGCTGGAGAATATACTTCCACAAAGCAAAAGGCGTCATTGTATTGTAGGTCTGAGATGAGGTCAGGCAGAAAGCACACACATGATCCCCTCAAGCCACCAGGGTCACAGAGAAGAGTTGAGTCTCACAGTGAAGTCCTCTGGAATCCCCAGTCTTCTCAAGATTACCCAGAGTTTGTTATGATCCATACAGTCAATTACCTTGGAATAGTCAATAAAACACAAGTAAACACTTTTCTGCTATCTCTGCTCTGAGCTATTTCACATCTTCTTTTGAATCTGGCCAGAACCTCTGATAGTACCCTGTCAATGTGCTGCTGCCACACTGCACTGCTGCCAGTGCAGGGCACAAAACATGTAGTTGCATGTGACATCAATGTTTTTCTATAGTTTGGCATTCTGTTAAGTCACCTTCCTTTGTAGTGGGTACAGATATGGATCTCTTCCAGTCAGTTGGACAAGTCTTCCAAATTTCCTGACACAGGTGACTGATTCCAGTGGTTCTTCAGACTGCTGAAACGTTTCAGTTGGTATTCCATCAATTCACGGAATCTAGCTTTTAACTAATGTTTTTAGTGCAGCAGTGCAGCTTCACCTTCTTCCCTCAACACCATTGGTCATATGCTACCTTCTGAAATGATGGAATATTTTTTTTTGGGGGGGGGGAAGTGACTCTGTGTATTCTTTTCATATTCTGGGCCTTCCTGGATCATTCACTCTTTTATCCATAAAATCTTTCAAGATTGCAATTCAAGGTTTCAATTTTTTTCTTCAGTTCTTTAAGTATAAGACATGTTGAGCATATTTTTCCCTTCTGGCTTTCTAATTCTAGGTCTTTGACCTCTTGAGTTGAAATATTCTATTCCATTCCATGACTCCATTCCTTCTTCCATTTGCTTTAGCTACACTATGATTAAGAATAAGTTTCAGAGTCTCTTTTAATGACCTTTTGCTTTCTTCATGAATGACGGTCTTGATGTCTTCCCACAGCTCATGAGGTTTTCTGCCATTAATATTCAACACATCAAATTTATTCTCAAAATTCAGGTGGAATAGATAGATACACATTCATATTTTGCTTCCCCTCAGCTAGTTTTAATTTTCTTCAACTTTATCTCAAATTTACATAAGAGTGACAGAATGAGTTTTAAAAAGAAATGATTTAAAAAAAACAGATCAACATGGATGTCAGAAGAGACTCTGACACTTGCTCTTTGTGTTAGTCTAGGTAGACTAGAGAAACAAATTCACAAGCATACAAATGTATATAAGAGAGTTTTATATAAGGGTAATTGTACATTAAGAAAGCATTCCAATCCAGTCCATTCCAAGGTCATAAGTCCGATATTAGCCCATATGTTCAATATCAATCAATAAGTCCTCTTCACACCCACAATACACATGCACTGATGCCAAATGTAGAATGACAACAAGTCATTGGGTAGAAAGTCTTTGGGTCAGTGGTATTGTAAATATTTCAGCACTGGCATGAGACTTCCTGTGACTTTTCTAAATCCACAGGTCCATGTGGATAGGCCCATGTGACTTCTCCTCAGAAGGAGAACAGGGAGCCAGTCTTGTCAGTCAAGTGTCTCCAAGGGAGTAAACTGAGTGAGATACTGTCTCCACCTCCAAGAAGCAATTACCACATTACCTAGAATTCTCAGGAGAAGGCCTTGCCTACACAGAGGTCTCATTGGCTATCTTCAAATTAATGGGCTAGACTCCACCCCTACACTTTCAATCCTCAAATTGACACCAGAGTAGGTGGCTGCAACACTCTTGAATGTAGCATAAAAGCAAATGGAAGAAATGATGACATAAAAGAGAAAGTTCAAAACTGAAATTTTTTAGAGACTAAGAACAAAGCCAAGTATTATAATTAATTAATTAATTAAAAGAAGGATAGAAAATCTCTTCCACCATCAGCCCTGGCAGGTGGGGCTGAACTTCTCACATTAAAGTGAACTTCTCACATTAAAGTGTGGCCACAGTACTTCTTAGAAGCAAGAGTGGCAAAATTTAGTCTTAAATACTTTGGACATATTGTCAGAAAATAACAGTTCATGAGAAAGGCATCATGCTTGATAAATTGAGGGGCAGCAAAAAAATGAAAAGAAAGACACTCAAGGAGCAAGACTGATACCATGGTTGCAATAGTATCCTCAGTCAGGCATAGCAACAATTATAAACATGGCACAGGACCAAGCACCATTTTGTTCTGTTGTGCTGAAGGGTCTCTATGGATTGGAACCAACTCGATGGAGCCGAACAACAACAGCAACAACTAATTGAGCTTCTCCGTTGATTCTTCCAATAGATATAGTCTATTAGATATCTATGTATTCGATCTGAATAAGTTCATGTGTATAGTCACCTTTTGTGTTGTCAAAAGAAGGTGTTTGCTACAAACAAAAAAGTCATTGGCTTTGCAAATTTCTATCTTGCAATCTCATTTTATTTCTATCCCCAAGTCCATATTTTCCAACTACTTTTCCTTCTTTGTTTTCAATTTTCACATTCCAACACTAATAATTATCAATTATCAATACATCTTGATTGCATGTTTGGTCAATTTTTGAGCTACACCTTTGGTAGAAATCTTTGATTCCTTCATCACTAGCTTTTGTAGTTGTTGCATAAATTTGAATAACAGTTGTATTGATTGGATTTCCTTGAAGGCAGGTAGATAGAATCCTACCACAGAGAGCATGGTACTTCACAGTCATTTTGTAATGTCTTTTGACAACGAATGCCACATCACTCCTCTTGGTTATGTTATTTCCAGCATACTAAATAATATGATTTTTCCAATCCAAAATGGTCAATACCAGTCCATTTCAGCCCGCAAATGCTTAGATATTGACCTTCATATGTCCATTTCATTTGTAACAACGTCCAATGTTCCTAGTTTCATAGTTCACACATTCTAAGTCCCAATCATTAGTAGATTTTTGCAGCTGCTTTTCCTTACTTTGAGCCATTTCCCATCAGCAAAAGAAGATTCCAAAGGCTTCATTACCATAGTTTTTATCCAACTCATGTCACCAGGGTCAATTTCACTTAGGAGAAATCAGCTCCCCTGTTTTGTTTCATGTAAATTCTGACCTGAGGGACCCATCCTCCAGCATTTTCTCTGACAAGGGTCTTCTCCCATTCATTAGACCTTCAGTATCTGACAATGGTTGAAAGAAATGCATTGGGGTCTCTTGGCTTCCTTCTCAGACGTGGGTTGCTGAGTTTATCTTCTTTGTTTGTTCTTAGTCTGGAAATTCCACTGAAACCTATTCATTTTGGAAGTCCTTGCTGACATTTGAAACACCATGACATAGCTTCCAGCATCACAACAACACACAAGCAAGACTCCACATTACATGACATTATTTTTTTAAGAAACACCTCCCTGCCATTTAGTCTGTGCTGACTCATGATGACCCCTCTGTGGATTTCGGAGGGTATAACTCTTTATGTCCCTAAAAAGGCCAGTCCTTCTTGCTTCAGCTGCTGGTGATTTGGAATTTCCAAACATGAGATTTGCAGCCCATTGTGGAACCACTACACCACCAGGACTCCTCTTATGACATTATATGCTATGCTATATAGGTGTGTGTTGCTGGGTGTGTGTATCATAGAAGATTTTGTACCTTTGCCGCAAATATATCCATAATAGGGTGGAGAATACAAGGCAAAATCTATAAAAATGTCTTAAACATCACCAAATACCGTGAGGAAATAAGTTGTCTGTGGGGTTCAAAATCATAATCAAAGTCAATTGACATAGCATAGTCCACAAAGACAGTGTTCTACAAACTGCTTTTGTAAATAGTGCCTGGGGTTTTTAAAGCTCCTGAGTGTCCATCTAAGATTCAACTAATGTTGCTTCCTCTCTGCAGGAAATAAGAAAAACAACAACAAAAGATACATAGAAACTATCCAATGGACTAATTACCACATAAATAAAATTCTGTAATTTTGAGAACAAAAATCGATGGTGCCTGACTACTACTACCAACTTCTCTGAAAAGTATCACATTAGAAGGCCCTGGAAAGAGTGGAAGAAACATGTGGAACAAATCTCAAAATGAGATAAAACAGACTAGGCTTACTGGCCTGATAGAGACTGATGTACTATCTCAGAACCCTAAAATGGGTCTGCTCTCTCCTTTAGAATTATTATGAGTAGAATCAACTAACAATGAGTTTTATGTTTGGAGAAATGTTACTATCTAGAGATAACCTAAAAGAACAAAAAGTATAGCAGATAATAAAATGATGTTTCATTAAAAAATAGTAAGCCTAAGATCCAAATAAGGGTATTGATTTATAACTCATATTTGCTACATCACTATGTAAATAAAATTTACAATTAAACTTTTATTTTTAATGATACCCTGCTCTTTTAAAAAATGCATTCAGAAAAGACAAAAGGAGAGTTGAGAGAAAAAAATAGTATATGTGACAAAAGTTATTTTATATATGTGCCAGCAGCCTTAAAATAAAATAGTCATCCTACCTGAGTGTCAAAAATAAATGTCTTTTCCATCAAACGAATTTAAAAAGGAGAAAAATGAGTAGAGCTACTATGATGGGGTTTGAAAACTTGCTCTAAGCCTCCTGGCAGCTCAGGCAGGAAGGAAAATGTAATAGCCTGTTACTTAACCTCACCGATGGGATGATGACAGTACTTTCTTCAAAGGGCAGTATGAGGATATCCTGGTAAATGTAGGTGAAGTGTTTGGCCTCATGCCTGACACATGGGAAATGTCTACATAACATTATCCAGTATTACGACCTAAAAGAAAAAGACAAATGACATTCCTCAGGAAAGACACAATTTGTGCTAGTATCAGATCCTAAGAGAAATTTCCCACCTGGTTCTTGGAGACTTAAAAGGAAAGTCATTTCACTAAATGTAACTGTAAGTAGTGCTCTCCATCACAAAGATAGTTAGCTATATCAGAGAAATGCTCACTGCCTTGTACTTAACACATCATTAATGTTTTATTGATGGATTACAAAGTAATTCCCTTCAATAAATATGAAGGGGCTTTAAAAAGTTCATGGGAAAATGAAAATTAAAGACAATGAAATTTGTCCACAAATTTTTTGAAGTTCCTTCATATTTCTGAGGATCAAAGGCTTTCTCTTTTCCTTTTAAGTCTTTTTACAGTTTGTAATGTTTCCACACAATGATGAAGCCTCTCTTCTTCAACTATTTCAACAACTGTACAAGGAAAAACTACCAAATCCCCAATATCAGTCATCTACCGTAATAAAATACATAAATATCAAGTCCTTTCCTACTCATAGTGATGCTATATAGGGTTTCTAAGACTTTACAGATCTTTGTGGGAGCAAACAAGGGCATCTTTTTCCTGAAGAGAGGATGGGGTTTGAACTGCTGATCTTGCAGTTCGTAGTCCAATGTTTACCCAATAACACCATCAATGCTCCTTTAAAGTACTTTAAAAACTCCAAAGCTAAATGAGGAACCAGAGTACAATATGGGTGAAATATCTTTTATAATCCTGCTAGCTGAAATTCAAGTTTCTCTTTTAAATATCCTAGAATGTAAGGGGGTCTTGGCTTCTTGACTTCTCCCTTAACTTCCATTCTTTTTATGGCTAGGTTCACGCATGCCTACAGAAACACCACACTGAGATTTTCTTCCCATCTGCTCTCCATTGAAATTTCTCTTGTTTTGCAAGGTCTCAAATGAAATATTTTCCAAATCTTAAAGACTGTATTTTTTGGACCTATCTGAAACATGCATAATGTTGGAATTCATTATTGAAATTATCTCTTCTTGTGAATTCTATGATGCCACACTTACATGACTCTCTCTCTGCCCCCCACCTCCATTTCTCTCCTTTTCTCTCCTTGTTTCCCTATATCCCTCTTCAGTTCTCACTTGCCCCCTTCACTTTTTCTCGAACCAAGTTCTCATTCTCTATCTATCTTTCAAATGCTAATGTCCCGAAGAGCATCACCATTGGTTCTTTCCTCTCACTTTTACACTTTTCTAGAAAAGTCCAGCCTATATGCATTCTTCCACTAGTCCCGTCACCCTATAAAAAGCAACGGCTGGACCCATGAATCTAGAAGCAGAAAGTCAACCTTGAAAACTTGATATCCTCAAGGATTCTAATGGATTCCTGAAGGAGAGAAGATTAACAACTTCCCAGATGAGAAAATCAGGAGTCACACAGGACATAGGCCAAGGAATTCTCTAGAGCAATCAAAGCCAAGAACTACTAAAGAGACTGATCAGTGAGTTTTTCTAAAGCTAGATAAGGGAATCTAGTGGTTCTGTAGATTTTTTATTGCCCCCTTTTCCAAAGGGGAAAAATTCATAGTAGCCATTTTACTCTTATTCTATCATCGTTATATTCTGATTACATGGGGGGTAAATGACTTATAGATCACAGAACCACAAGAAACAGTATGTAGCCCTAGTAGAAAATACTAGGTATGATGAAAGATTAAGAACTTTGAGTTGGATGAGGGAATATTCCAGAGGCTGATGTTTTATGAGTGAATAGTGTGTGCGTTGATATTTGGTAGTCTAATATGTTATTCCTCCAGTGTCCATTTTCCCCTTTTCAGATGGTGACAGATCATTCAGCTGTTGATCCATTGTCTGGAAATGACAGCTCTTACTTTTTCTTTGCAGTCACAAGTGATTAAATTCTGGCCAGGGAATTGTCAACAGAAGAGTCTATGTAGTCACTCCTGGGTTCTTTCAGAACAGGGCATCCATGCCCACTGTGTTCTTCTTCCTTCCTTCCTCAACTTTCTGCCTAGAACATGGTACAGGCTGTATCTTGATGATGCCTGAATCTTGGATGTCAGTACCGGTACCCTGAGATCAAAGTCATCCATATCAAGGCTAAGGTATTGGGTCCCTAATATTATGAACACTATACAAGAACTCTAGTATACCAACCCGGACTTTTACTTCAAACACAAATAAACTCCTATCTTGTTTAAACACTACTACAATATTTGTTTAAACTATTTATAACTTTCCAGACTTAGAATAGAATCTAGTCCTATGACACAGGTATATATAGAAATGTCTCTGGCTTGAAAAAAAATAAATAGATGGATCATGGTAAAGATGAGCTTGAGCACAGTACTCAATTTTTAATGTGTTGGTTGTGGGATGCCAGTAAGAGTCAAGTAAAGATACTATGTAGGTATTTACATATCTGGTATACAATATGTGGTCTGAAGTTAGGACAAATTTCCAAAGATAAGTTTAAGTGGGAATTAAAATATCTAGGAATGAAGAAGATGTAAATAGTAGGTAAAAATAGGTAAGGTCATTCAAGTAATGTATGTAGAGCAGAAGAATATTCACTTTATGGACTTGAAAGCATTAGATGAAGGCTACAAGGGTTGATTGTCCCTTATCTTCTAACTTTTGTTTTCATGTTTGGTCAATATACACTTTATGAGGATAAGACAAAAAGTATTACTAATAGGGTTCCACTTCATCTATATATGTCTATTCCAAAAAGAATGTTTAAGCATGTCTCTGTCATCAGAAGCAAACAAGTTATTTTACTAATGCATGTGTCTTTGTCTCATTTGGATACCAACAAGAAGAAAAGATCCTCCAAACAGTGATTTCTGAGGGGATTTTCTGGGTCATTTAAATTCAAGGCAACAAATTTAGCTCACCTTGCTATAAAGACTATTTGGGGGGATTTCAAAAGTGTAATCTTAATCAATTATCTTCATGGGCACAAAGTGACCATGGGGACTTTTTATGAAGAAGTTTTAAGAAGTTAAAGACAGCATTGTTGACAAAAAATATGTTAGAAAATTGTGTCATGGAATTTTTTTCCATCAAAATAATGCATTGTTCACTTTCAAAGGATTGCAAGAACTGCATGACCCTAATTTCATTGGGAAATCTTAATCTCATCTATCCTATATCCTTGATCTTGCCCCTTCAGAAATCCTCTTCCACCCAACAAAAATACCTCAAAATGCTTAGAACAACATTATTTGAATTTCTCAAACATGTCAAAACTGCTATTCTGGGGGAAGAGCTAGACAGATCAAAGCATCATTTTCAGAAGTGTACAGAACCAGAGGAATGATGCACTGACAAATAAAAGCTTCACATCTTGGTTCTTTTGTTTAATAAAAAATTGTAGCAAAAACTTTTGACTTGTTCTCATAGTTATGCCAAGCCAACCTCCTATCAGATCTTGCCCCTGAGGAATAACCAGTGGAAAACACTGTTCTAATAGAGTCAGTGGAAAGTTCAGAGACTTTTCCAAATCTTATCTTTCCTATTTATAGTCCAAGAAAATGAACAAGAACATTGAGGGTCAAATGAGATTTTCTGAATAACCCTCATCACTCACAGTCATAACTAAAACAGCCATCATTTTTTTAATCTCAGTATAGAAAAAGTTCACAGAACTTTCTAGGCAAACATATTTCCATAAATGCTACTGCTACAAGAAAATAACATCATAAATGGAATTTATTAAACAATAATGTGAAATGAACCAAATTTAAAAGTCGCCCTGCAACATACTTGAAATAATAAGAAAAAAACTTCCTTTTCCAAGGGTTGTTTCAACTACTTCTCTACTTTCCCATCTCTAATGTTTACATAAACAAACTTACTGATCTTATTCTGACATCAGCAAGGAGGTTCAGTTTAAATATTAGGAACCACCTTTTAAGTGTGAGGTCATTTAAACATTGCTGCAGTCTACCAAAGGAGTTTATGGAATCTTCCTCCGAGGTTTTAAGAATCAGTTATACACTCATTTGAAGGGATTAGCTTAAGATAACTTGAATGTACTTCTTTTCCAGCGGGGAGTTGAACCGTAAGATTGTTTTTCTATGACACTATTTCCTGGATGGAAATTGAAGGTGGGAAAAAAAAAATAAGACTGAGTTTGAAGTTTTGGGTTTTTTAAATTTAAATCATTTCCCCATCTTTAATGAGCTGCAAATGTCACCACTTGTATATTCAAAGAGCCAGAAGCTTTTCCATGCCTTTGCCAAATGGGATTTACTTAATTTTTGACTAATTTATAGTTGGGATTTCTCTAAAGCTGCCATGCCTTATAGCCATGTCTAAGCTTATGGCAAAAGATTATAATTTCCAGTCAAGGCAGACCTATAAGTGTGGGGTACCACCGTGGACTGACCTCTATTGTTCAAGGACATATTGGCTAGTTTGGACACCCTTTGATACTTGAAACTATTTTAAGTGACACAAAAGTGTAACCTCTATGGTTTGAAAGCAATTAACTTTTCCAACCTAAAAATCTATGCTTGATCAATGGATTAATAAATTGGAGAAAAGTAATACCTAAATACAAAATGATAGCTAAACCAAAACTTCATTTAAACATAATTTATCACCCCAATTTATCACCACAATGCTTAAAATCAGTGGCTCTCAACCTTCCAATTACCATGAACCTTTAATACAGTTCCTCATGCTGTGGTGACCCCCAAGCATAAAATTACTTTTGTTGCTAGCTCATATCTGTAATTTTGCTACTGTTATGAATTAGGCGACCCCTGTGAAAGGATTGTTCAACCCAAAAAGGGGCCGCAACCCACCGATTGAGAACCAGGAGGCTACCACTTGTTTTTCAGCTAAAAGATGACTCAGGAGTCCTCTGACAATTA
The DNA here is from genome assembly GCA_004026705.1 of Nesogale talazaci. Classification (NCBI taxonomy): domain Eukaryota; kingdom Metazoa; phylum Chordata; class Mammalia; order Afrosoricida; family Tenrecidae; genus Nesogale; species Nesogale talazaci. The sequence continues at coordinate 60,471 of PVJH01011391.1, forward strand.
AAAACTTTTGTACTGTAACCCTTAACCTAGGATAAAGTATATGTATCTACTTTTACAGCCCAGCTGGATCATTTCAACACTCCCACCAGTTCACAGAATCCCCTTTGGAAAATATTACTTTAAATTAGTAATGAAAGAACATGTTTAAAGCAGTAGTATACAACAGTGCAGGCAAACTCAGATGGTTAAGTAGCACCTTAAAGATCAAGTGTATTAAGTGATAATTAATGGAGCATTATGGACAATGCTTTATACTCTTATTCTGTATTCTTTTTTCTTCAGAAGAATTTGGATGTCAAATTCTTTCCAAAGCTGCAAGAAAACAAGATTGTCTTAAATTCCCTGTGTACCAGAAAAATAATTAAACAGCAAAGTAATTTGAAGTAAACTATTAAATAACTGGAACATAACATTGTTTGGTCACAACCATTACAGATGGCAACATTTTAAGATTCAAAAACCCATAGTGCACTGCCGTCCAGTTAACTCAGATGCCGAGCGGTCTGGTAGGTGAGATTAGCTCTATCCCGTAGGCTTCCAAAGTTGTAAGCCGTATAGCAGTAGCAGGTTGCTGGTAGCTTGCAGGTCAGCCCTGACTTGCTGCATCACCAATACGCCTCAAGGGTGATAACGTGCCTGGTAAATGACATGCTTATCTCACAGAGATCCTCTTTGGGGATGTAGATGCCAGCACTCCACCTCTCAGTAATTGCAAAACAAGAGTCCAATATTTGAAAGGAGCAACGCCTAATGGGAGCGGCTGGCCCAGCACTGCAGTTTCCAAGCCATTGCTGTTAGGTGTCATGCAATTGGTTCTGACTGCTAGCGACCCTGTGCACAATGGAATGAAACACTTCCTGGTAATGTGCAATCCTCACGATTGTTCTTCTGTTTGAGACCATTTTTGCACTCATTGGGTCAATGTACCTGATCGGGGCCCTTCTCTTTTTTGCTGCATCTCTAATTCATCAAGCATATTGGCCTTTAGCGGACACTGGTCTTTCCTGACAGCATATCCAAAAGTACATGAAACGGCTGAGCCCCGGTGGCGTAGTGGTTGAGTGCGGGACTGCGGTCCACTGGCTTGGCAGTTGAAATCCAGCAGCAGTTCTCCAGGAGCGAGGCTGGACCTCCCACCTCCACCAGAAGGCAGTGATGCCAAAAAAAAAAAAGTACATGAAACAAAGTCTGGGTATTCGTGCCTAAAAGAAACGTTCTGACGGCACTATCTCCCAAGACAGATTTGTTGGTCCTTTTGGCAGCCCATGGTACTTCGAATATTCTTCTCCAACTCTACAATTCAAGCACACTTGTTCTCCAAAGAAAATTGAACTTTTGGGGCTGAACCTCAGTGGCATAGTGGTTGTGTGCAGGACTGAGGCCCACTGGGTTGGTGGTTCAAATCCAGCAGCAGCTCTCCGGGAGCAAGGCTGGACCTTCTACTCCCACCAGAAAAAAAGAGAAAATTTAACTTTTTAAAGACTTCATTCTATTAGGATTAATAATAAATGTCCTTGAAAGCATCCATGAAAAAAATCAAAGGACTGCACTGGGAAAATAGGCTGCAAAGTTCTAAAGCTTGAAAAAGCAAAGATGTTCCTTTAAAGCCATACCTTTTCCAATGGCCTCTTGTGTATGTAAATACTGAAAAAGGCAAAGCAAGAAATTGATGCATTTGAATTGTGGTGTTTGGAAAGAATATTGAATACACCATGGACTACCTGAAGAAGTGCTATTATCTTGGCAGAAATTTATCTTAGGGAAAGTACAGCAGTAATATTCCTTGGAATTGAGAAGGGCAAGACATTTTTCTTATTTATACATATCATCAGGAAGGACCAGTCACTGTAGAATACCATAATGTTTGACAAAATAAAATATAAGCAAAGTCTCAATGAGAAAGAATGACACGAAGGCTGACACATGCTGAGAATTGAGAAGATGCTGGACAGCTCCAGGATATCTCCGAAGGCCACCATGAGTCCAAACACCTCTCAACAATAACTGCATTTCTTGGAGAAAAACTTCAATGCTCTAAGCACTATGCTGGGCAATACGTGGGTGTCGTCTTAATTCTCCTATCAATAATATACCTTATTTTGCAGACCATAAGATGCATTTTTCCCCCAAAGTGAAGGAAAAAACAGAGTATGTCTTATGGTCCAAAGGTGTGGTTCCCAAAACATTTGTTTATGATGACATGTGCCCACTTACTGTCCACTGCTGTTTGCATGTGGTGGATTGCTGTGTGCTCTAGGAAAGTCCTGCCTCCTGGAGTCTCAATGTCAGTCAGGACCCATGAGTGGCAGAGTGCACACCTCCCCTCATTTGTTAATGAACGTGATGGTGGGACTTAACACCACTGTTGAGTTTATGCTGTTAAACAGTACTGTCTTTTGCTTTATTTTAATAAATACTTTAGTATATTGGTACTATTGTTTTCCTTCTCTAAAAACTGAGTGTGTCTTATGGTCGGGTGCATCTGATGGTTCCAAAAATGTGGTAAAAGTGGATATTTTCAGAAATCTCTTTGAGATAAAAAGACCTAACTCCATGCAATCAATAATGAATTTGTGGTTCCCGAAGGTCAGTATTTTCATTCTAAATGTGCTAAAATACTTAGTCACTTTATATAGCTTAAATGTTTCTCAAAAATTTTTCATAAAATATAATACTATCCAAAGAAAACTCATAATACTATCTGCATAGCAACTATATCAGGGGATAACAATTTGAATTTCCTCAAGATACAAATAACAATGAGGAAAATTAAAATATGACATCACTTCTCAAGAAAAGTTGCCACATTATATCCTATCTTTTTTTTCCCTTTAATGATACTTTTCTTGAATTTAGACTTATGGAGCATTTCTTAGGTCTCTATTAAAGTAATGTGTCTATTCTTTCATGTGCTCGTGTTTGGAGAGCCAAAAGAGAGATGGAATTTTCAAAGCAAAACTTTTATAATTTAAAATTTTTCAAGACTTATGGGCCCATAATAATGCTTTTGATATTCAATCAATGAAAAAGTATTTATTATACTGCTATTCTACCCTCAGTCATTGAAAAAATGTTACTTAGACAGAAAAACCTTACTGAACAAATAGAACAGGATCAGTGTCCTTATTTATCATTTTATTGCACCCAGGACTTCACCTTTGTAATTGTTAAAAGCTTTTCTTCCCTCATGTGTAGCTTCATTTTTGTAGGTCCTATATATTTGTGTTTTTGCTTGCATTATTCTCATATGCTGCATGAGTGACTGAACTAAAAGATTTAATAGTAGGCTAGCTAAACAGTTATGGTAAAACACTTAGATTAATATTTTCTAAAGGACCCAATTCTTAATGGACTTAAGTTATAAACTAAAGACCACCTAGATTCAGTATTTTTCTTTTTATAAATCATTTGGGGGGTATGTACAACTCTTATCACAATCCACACATGTATTCGTTGTGTCAAGCACATTTGTACATTTGTTGCCATCATCTTTCTCAAAACATTTTCTTTCTCTTTATTGCCCTCTGGGTGGGGTTGTACTATGTGGTGGTCTCTTATTTTTGCTCCGTGAGTGCTGTTCTTCTGCCCATACTGGGTCAGAAAGCATCTTTTGTATGGCTGTATTTCTTTTCATGTGTTCTTTGAGTTTTTCCTTGTCTGGGAAAACTCTTACTTGTCTATCTTGATAGATAATTTGGCTGGATAGAGTATTCCTGGATTTGCATTATTTACTTCAATTTTTGGAATATGTTATTCTATTCTCTTCTCTTCTTCATAGTGTCCGCTGACAGGTCTGAGCATATTCTTATTTGGGAAACTTTATATGTGATTGTTTGTTTTTCCCAGCTGTTCTCCTGATTTCCTCCTTTTCCTGACTTTTTCTTGGGATTTGGTATACCTGGTGTTCTTTCAGCCTCCTGAATGGTTGCCTGGTTTTCATTCATTAAGCTGGGAAAGTTTTCCTCCAACAATTCTCAAACTATTGTTGCAATTGACTTCTTTGTTGTGTCTTCCTCTGACAATCCAATTATTCTAAGGTTGTTCCTCTTCATAGCATCAGATATAGCTCTTAGATTTGTTTCAGCTTCTCTGATGATCTTATTAGACTTTTACTCATGTCTGTTAAAGTGGTGCAGTTCTCTGCCTCCTCCAGTAGGTTGGCGAAGTTGTGAATCTGCTATTGTTTTTTGTTATCTTGTCCCAAAGCTCTTGGTTTTTTTTTTCCTTTCATGTATGGTCTTTATCTCCTCTAGCATTTCATTCTTTTTCTGTATTATTTCCCCCATATCCTTTATAACTCCAAGCAACATTGCGAAATTTTTTTTCTGTGGCAGATTAATGTCTGATTCTTCTATGTACATCATTAGGTTCAGGACATCTTCCAATATTGCCCTTTGTTTCTCCTGTTTCTTCATTGAGGTCATTGAGGTTGATTGCTGTTTGTACTGCATTGTTACAGAGGAACTCAGAGCCATTTTTCAGAGAGCTGAACATTAGTGGGCTATGTCTAGGAGACTCATAGGAATGCTTCTTCAAACTACCTGCAGCTAATCACACTATAGGATTGGTCTATCCTCCTTTGATTCCATTGTTTCTCCAGTCAACCAGTATTCTGTTATTTGGAGGGCAAGTTACACGGTCCTCTCATCTAACTTGGTTGGGTGGACACACGAGGATAGTGCTATACTGAGTGATTTCATAAGAAAAGGTGATGGTGTGGCCCACATCAGATTCGGGTACCACAGAGGGCATACAGGGGTGTCTGCTGCAACAGGAGTGCCACAGAAGGCAGGTAGTTGTACCTGCATGGTGCAGAGCACTGGGAATAGTGGGAATGGTGAGCAGAATTGGCCTGGTCAGCTATATTGACATGGATTTTGTGCAGAGGTTCCCAAAGCATCATGGAAAACTGGAGTGTGTTGACTGAGCTGTGTTGGGCCATATGAGGCACTGTGGCAAGTGGAAGGACATTCCCTCAGTAACATGAAAGTACAGAGGATGGAAAACAGCTTTCCCAGGCACGCAGGTGGGACTTCCCCCAGAAGAAGGTGGACGGGATTTCCCCATTCACATGTTAATTGTTGCAGAGGGCGGGTGGCCAGAATTTTTCCCAGAGGAAGATGGGTGGGATTTCCCCTCTAGGAAGGTGATTGAGAGTTCCTTTAGGAAGGTTAGCAGGATACAGGCACTGCAGAGGAGGAGCAGGTAGGATTTCTCCCAGAGGAAGGTGAGCGGGAATTCCCCAGCCTCAGGTTACTATGCAGAGGTGGAGCTCCCCCAGTTGGGTGGAGGGCAGAAGTAAATGTCCTAGGCTAAGGGGAGCGACCTGGAGGTCAGCAGTGGTGCATGAGAGAAAAGGGAAGAGAAGAAGAAAAGAAAAAAATGAACCCCCTGAAAGTGAGGGAAAATAGAGAGGCAAACAAAAGTAGCAATGTAGCTGAGGCCTGGTCCCTGACCATAGAGCTGGAGGGGTTTCATCCCTGCCCTGAGGAAGTGAAAAGCTGTGGCTGTGTTGAGATAAAGGCCCTGTGCCAGCTCCACAAGATCCCATCTCTGACCAAGACAGTGTGTGTGTGTGTGGGGGGGGGGGCTAAAGTTAGACCCCAATCAGCCTCCACGGTGGTAAGCCAGCCCTTCAAAACCTAGTGAATCTGTGCCTACATATCGTTAGGATGCTCCTCCTGTGACCCAGCAGTGTGGAATTTCCCTTTTAGTAACTCTCCTGTGCTGATTTCTGCGGAGTCCCTGTGGTATATGTCGCGCAGTTGCCATCTTGCAGGCAGTCCCCCACTTCAGTATTTTACAAATAACTTTGCTTTTTCTGAAATTTTCCTGCAGATTGTCTTGCCATTAAATGATTAAAGGCAAAACTTCCAAACGTATCTCATCCAAAAACAAGAACAGCTTGGCATCACACCTGCACCAAGTCTTTTCTGCTCATTCCAAGTACCGTATTCACTTTCTAAAGCAAGGTCTTTATTCACATTTTTAGGCATTTATCCAATTTTATCTTCAACAAGCAACCATATGAGGATGGTCTTATTTTCTGCCAAGTATTAAACGTTTTCAAATTTAGTCCACCTGAAAAGTGATTTTTAAAAGACTGTGCTAAAAAAAAATCTGTGTTGAGGAAAAGAATATGAAACTACATAATTCAAAATGGAATAAAGATTAATATCATAAATAAACTTTTACATAATAAAGAAAAAATATCCTAATTAGTTCCCACTCTTTATTAATATTATTCTAGTCATAATTTTAAACTTTCACATTTCAAAACAATCATATAAAAAAGAATAAACTACCTAGGAATGAAGTTAACCTGGTGAAATGTATACACTAAAAACTATAAAATCTTATAAAAGAAATTATAGAATAATTTTCCTCCATGAATGGATAGGCAGAATTCTGTGCTCATGGATGGAAGGGTTTATTATTAAAATGACAAGTCTATTTAAAATGATCTACAAATTCAATGTAATCCCCATCAGACTTCTAACAACCTTCTCAGTAGAAATAAGAAAGTAAATTCTCAAATTTATATAGAATTGCAAGCCATCCTGAGAAGCTAAAGCAATCTTGAAAAAGGAGGACAAAGCAGGAGACCTTCACAGTCTCAAAACTTACAATAAAGTCACATTGACCAAAATAGGCTCACAGTTGTATAATAAAAGGAACAAAGACCAATGAAATAGAGTTGAGAGGTCAGAAATGAAGTCATGCATCTATGGCCAAATGATTTTCATAAAGGGTTTTAAGTCCATTCAGTTATTCTTCATGAAATGATTTTGAGACAACTGGATCTCTACTCATAATAGAATAAAGTTGAACACATAGATCACATCATATACAAAAATTAACTCAAATTTGATTAAAGACCTTAATGTGAAAATAAAACTCTTAGAATAAAACATTCCAGGACTAACGAGCCTGTCCCTATCCCTGCTATTGATTACATGGCAGGAAGAGCTAAAGGGCAGTGCAACTAGGTGCCCTATTTGTAAGATTAGGGATCAGTACTGCAGTAGCCTTTGGAACTGCAACATACCAAATTATCTAGGCAGCTAATCTCGGATATGCAGGCCTCATCAGGCACTACACAAGATTTGCAAGATCAGGTAGATTCTTTAACAGAAGTAGTATTACAAAATAGAAGAGGTTTAGATTTACTTGCTGCAGAGCAGGGAGGTATTTGTTTGGCTTTACAGGAAAGATGCTGTTTTTATGCCAACAAACCTGGAATCGTAAGAGACAAAATCAAGCGGCTGCAAGAAGACTTGGAAAAGAGAAGAAAAGAGTTGACCACCAATCCACTGTGGACCGGGCTCAATGGACTGTTGCCTTACCTCTTGCCACTTTGGGGCCCCCTTGTTAGTTTATTGCTTTTGCTTTCATTATGGCCAGTATTATTCAACAACCTCATGGCATTTATTAAGTAACAGGTTGAGACCATTCAAGCAAGGCCCCTGCAAGTTCATTTTTGTCGCTTGGAGATGGGCGATCTCGAACAGAGTGGCACACACGACTAGTATGTGATAAGACCCTCTGCCTCCGTGAGCTGAACTTGACAGCCAATGACGGGTAAGATCAGGAGCACTCTTTACCAACTAAGACAGGCCATGGTGACATTAGAAGGCCATTGACCGATGACGGGTAAGGACTGAGTGTGTGTCCTGACAACCTAAGACAGGCGGAGTTCCAGGGAGGATATTACTTGAAAAAATAAAAAAGGGGGACCTGTCAGGAGCCATCCAGCCTGGACATGCTTGACCTGGCTACAGGCCAAATATGCCTGAACTCTGTTGCAGTTTGTTGCCTGGGGTTTGTAGTTTGTCGCCTTTGTAACTATAAACAGCCCTGGCCTTTGAAGCCTGACTTGCAGCTGTGCTGCCATTCACTTGTTAATTTTGAAGATCACCATATGCTAATTGCCTAAGCTTGCTTGCCCTATAAAACTGGCTTACTTCTCACAAATCAAAAAAAAAAAAAAAAGAACCCCACCCCACCCCAGAAAAGATGTAACTACTGACACTATGTATGTATGTATGTATGTATGTATGTATACGTTATGATTAGAGCTGTATGAGTCCCCAATAAAATGATTTTTAAGAAAGAAAAAAAAAACATTCCAGGACTGTATTTAGACTAGTTTTTGTAATGAACTAGTGGTTATGACATTAAAAGTACGAGGTACAAAAGGCAAAATAAATTGGATTCCATCCACATTAAAAGATTAAGGGACAAAGGAACTTATCTACAGGGTGAGGAGACAACCTATTGAATGAAAGTATTTGGGAAAATACCAGATAACCGTTTAATTTCCAGAATATATAAAGAACATCTAAAAGCATGGCAACAAAAAGGTAAGCAATAGT